>PVLD010008829.1:0-81207 GCA_004027595.1 Dinomys branickii | reverse complement strand
GTGCGTGTGTGCGTGTGCGTGTGTGCGTGTGCGCTTCTGGGTATTCAACTTAGAATCTTAACCTGAGCTAGACCCAGCCATCATTATTATTATTATTAATTGTTTTATGTTGTGACAGTGTTTTGGCGAAGTCATTAAGTTGCTTAGAATGGACAGTGCCTTGTAATCCTCCTGCTTCAGCGGCAGAGTTCTGAGCAGAAAAGTCCCTGAGCAACCCATACAGCTTAGCTTTGGCTCTAGGGCTGGAGAACCCAAGGCTGTGGGAGCTCTCATGTAGAGCCTCATGAGATCTTGCATGACTAAACAAATGAAGTAGCTCTCTATCTCTTTCTGCAAGTGAGGTAGCCAGTCCAGTATTGAAGGACAAGAGCCTCTCTATAAAAGACAGAGGCTTAAAAGCCATAGGTCTGGGTTTAAATACTAGCTTTGCCATACTAGCTGTGTGATCTGGGAAAGCTAATTTCCCTGCCACCATGTATTCGTCCAAAAGCGGGTCAAAGACCAGACCTTAGGAAAAAAAATAAAAACAGCCTTCTGGCCGCCGCCCGAGCTTGGAGTCCGAGAAGCGGCGCCCCGCCGCCCCGCCGCCCCGCCGCCCCGCCGCCCCGCCGCCCCGCCGCCCCGCCGCCCCGCCGCTGCTTCTGGGGTCTCTGCAGATGCTGGCGCTCAGGGGCGCCGGCAAGCCCCGCGAATCTCCAGAGATGCCTGTGCCTCTGTGCAACTCCAGTGCCAACCTAACAGAGCCTGTGTCTTCCAACAATACAAGCAGATCCAGTGGTAACAGCGGCACTGTGAAACCATTAACAGCTAGTTTCCTTGGTCTCTGTCAACGTGACAGCTGTCACCATGAAATCCACAGCGACTTCTAAAATGGCAACACCAGCAGTCTCAACCAGTACAACGCCCCCCACCTCAAAGTCTACGCCTAGGGGTTGGGGATTTAGCTCAGCGGTAGAACGCTTGCCTAGCAAGCTGGAAGCCCTGGGTTCAGTCCTGAGCACCAAAAACAAAAACTAAAACCCATCTGAAAAAAAAAAAAATCCCAGTCAAAGTCTACGCCTAAAGCAAGAAGTATGTCACAGAACATATTCCAGGTGTCAATACCCGCGGTGACCACAACCCACAGTAGTTTGGTGATCTCGCTAACAGCTGTTCATTCTCAAGAAAGTAGAGGGTCCATTCGATGCGGGCAGCTTTGTCGGTGGTACTGTACTGACTCTGTGAGTCTGTCTGTTCTTTATAGTGGATGCACAATGTATTGTTCAAGACGAGGCATTTGGTACAGACCCGTTGATGAACACGATGCCATCATTGAAGGAAATCCAAGAACCGAGGAAAAAGGAGAGATGGATGCAGCTCTATAATCTTGGTTTGTTGGTTTAAAGCGATGTTCTCTTCTTAAAATAGTATAAATGGGCCAGGTACATGATATATGATACATACATAAATATGTGAAGATTCCCCATCATTACTAAAGGTAAAAATTCCTTAAACATTTAAATGAACAGTTGGCGATTACAAGTAATTTATACAACGGTTATATTCACGTTCGGCAAATACATCAAAGTAACACAAGCTCTATCTCATGCTTCTTTGTGGCACTGGTCACGTAGGAGCAGTAACTGAAACATCAGTGAAGGGCAGGGTGCCATCTGGGTTTACAGTTAAGGAGCTCCTTGTCATACTCAGGAGTTTGAGCCCTTGTTGCTCACACACAGAACTTCCGTGCTTTTTAGAGCTGGATCTAACCTAATTACTAATGCCGGAAGTAGAAATTACACAACTGAGTAAATGAAGTCTGAAGCGTAATCTAAGAAAGCATCAGCGTTTTATATTTTATTGATTTTTAATATTTTAAGAATAAAGGAAGAAAACATATTAAACAGACATCCATTTACAAAATAGCATAAGAACAATACAGAGTTACAGACAAAACCAGCAAAACCAATTCTCCAGATTTTCTTTCTCCAAATTAAAATAGCAAAATCAATTCTGCAGATTTTCACTGGCCCTGTTAGAATGTATGTTCCTGGTTTTATGAAATAGTGAAGTGAGATTTTGGCCATGTATATTGGTTTGTCCTTGATGGTTCCTACTCAGTTTTTCTTTATTATAATTTAGGCATTGCTTTTATTCTCAAGTGTATCCTATTTTGGAGGAATAAAAAATGAGATGGTTTTAGATCTTGCCAAACAAGAGCAGGTTGGAAGATACACGTTATAAATGGAGGAAGACTGCATTATTTTTTAAAAAGGAGCTGGTAAAATCAGGGTTTTTTTATCCAATAGAAAGCTAATAAGATGTATTATAATTGCCTCCAATACGCAGAGGACAGCCACTTAAAGTGAGAGGGCAGAATTGTTTTTTTTCCATTCCAGGAGACAAAATACTGCCATGGTTAGTGTTACAGGGAGTGGATTTCATTTCTAGGCAGGAATGAAACTTCAGAGCAGGGTCTGGGTTTCTTCAGTCAAATTTTTTGATTTTTATTTTAAAGAGAAAAGAACAAAAATGAAGTAACAAAAATAAAGAAAAAAACACAAAAACTATAAAATAATACAAATTATCAAAACAAGATGATAGGAAATCAACAATGGCTGTTGTATTACTTGTTGCTATCTTCAAAGTAGTTGCTTAGATTACCAGATATATTTATATAAGATTGATCAAACAATTAAACATGAACTGTTCCTTTCAATAAACCAATAGAAATAAGTATTACAATTGTCTTAGATATCTTGTGTGTGTGTGTATGTATATATTTCCCTTCCTTCTTTCTTTTCTTCTTTCCCTCAACTCAGTTGTTCTTTCTTAGTAAGAAGTTTCTTTCCCTTTCACAATATCTATTGTATCTTTCAATTTTATGTACTCTTTCAGGTTCTTACACTAGGGAGATAATATGATGTTTACACATGGAGGTCTCATTTATTTTGCTTATGAGAATGGTCTCAAGTTGCATCCATTACTTATAAAAGCCTCAAGTTTATCTTTCTTTATAGCTGAGTAATATTCCATTATTTTAAAAATCACATTTTTCTTATCCACTCCTCAGCTGGTGGGCATTTGGGTTGTTTCTAAAATTTTGCTATGACAGATTGTGCTGCTATGAACATAGGTGCACATATATCCTTGTGGTATAATGTTTTTAAGTCTTCTGCGAAAATACCCAGAAGGGGAATGGCTAGGTTCAGTGGGACCTCTAATCCTAATGCTTTGAGAAATCTCCAGACTGATTTCCAAAATAGTTGCACCAGTTAACATTGTTACCATCAATGGAAAAAGAGTTCCTTTTTTCCCACAGCCCCTCCAGAGTTTCCTGTTTGTTGCTTTCTTGATGGTAGCCATTTTTACCAGGGTAAGATAAAACATCAGTGGTGTTTTAATTTGCATCTCTCAAATGACCAATGATGTTGAACATACTTTCATGTATTTATTTACCATCTGTATTTCTTCATATGAGAAGCGTGTATTCATCTCAGATGTCCGTTTTTGGATTGAGTCTTTGAATTTGGAAGGGTTGATGCCAGCTGATGAATCTTTGAAGTGTTTCCTATGCAGTTTGGGTTTTGTTCATGAAGACTGTGCCTACCCCTATGTCTTCAAGATTTCAACCTATGTACTCTTCCAGTAGGTTGAGAGTTTCCACTTTAATATTTAAATCTTTGATCCATTTTGACTTTAGTGCATGGTGATAAATATCAGTCTTGTTTTAGTCTTCAGCATGTAGACAGCCAGTATTTCAAGCATCATTTATAAAAGACGCTCTTTCTTCCAGTGAACATTTTTGGCTCTTTTGTTAAAGATAAGCTGTAGTTTTAGTTGTGTTCACATCTTCTCATCTGTTCCACTGCTCTGGCCCTGCCCCCCACCACCACCATGGGAGGAGCCTTGGACTTGGGAAGACTCACTGAGCTGCCTGGGGACCTAGATCCTCCAGTCCCACCCCTACACACACTGCCACCATGGGTGGGGCCTTGGACTCAGGAAGCCTTGCCAAGCTGCCTGGGGGCCCGAATCCTTTGTGCCCCCCCCACACCTCAGGAAAGACCTGCAACTTGGGAAGACTTGGTGAACTGTCTGGGTACCCCGGTCCTCTGGCTATGCCCCCTCCACCACCATCTCAGGAATGAAACTAGGGAGATTTGAAAATGATAAAAACAAGAAGCAAAATGCAATCTCAGCCAAACATTCCACCAAAACAAGTCCAGGACACATCAACATGGAAGAACATGAAAGTTACACACTGGAAATCTCTGAAATGATAGCCACTGAAGTAAAGAAGCAACTACAATCAGGCTATAGAGGAAATCAGATCAGAAATAATTGCTCAGGTATAAAAAGAAATGACATAATGAAAAACAATAAAAAACCATAATGAAAGAATTGCTGGGCATATCAAAAGAAGACATAGATAAAAAAATAGAGGAACACAAAAAAAATGATGGAACCTTTGAATGAACAGTATAGAAAAGAATTGGAATGCATGTGACAGATTCAAAGAGACATTCAGGAAATTAAAAATTCCACTGAAACCTGGAAGAACCACTTGAATGAAATGGAAGAGACATTCTCAGACCTTGAAGACAGCATTGCAGCTAGTGATTGTGAAAGAAAAGATCTGTTAAAAATAACAAAGGAACAGCAAATAAAAATTCAACAGCTGCAAGATGAGACACAGAAAGGCAATATAAGGCTGATAGGTGTTAATGAAAGATCAGGAGACAACATGAATGACATAAAAAGACTACTTGAGACAGTAACAGCAAAAACTTTCCCAAGCATGGGACAAGAACCATGTACACACTTAAGTGAGGTATATAGAACCCCAATTAGCCATAACCAAAATAAATCTACACCCAGACACATAATAATCAAGATCACAGAAACTGAGCAAAAGAACAGGATATTAAAAGCTGTTAGAGAAAAGAAACAGATCACTTATAAAGGAAAGCCCATCAGAATCATGTCAGACTTCTCAACACAGACCATCAAGTCAAGAAGAGCTTGGAGTAATGTATTTCAGGTCCTGAAAGAAAATAACTTCCAACCCAGATTGCTGTACCCAACAAAGCTATCTTTCAAAACTGATGAAAAAACAAGATACTTCCATGACAAAGATTAACACAAGCAATTCGTGAGTGCCAAACCAATCCTACAGAGTACTGAAAGATATTTTACAAGGAGATAAACTGATGACAATCTCAAGACCAACAATAGAAAAGAACTAGCAGCAAGGTAAGCAATTAAACAGAGGGGCAAAGTATAGAACCAACAGTGGGAAAATAACATGACAAGGATAATTCAATAAATATCAGTAATAACCATTAATATAAATGGTCTCAATTTACCAATCAAAAGAAATAGACTGACAGGGTGGATCAGGAAGCAAAATCCAGCAATATGCTGTATACAAGAAACTCACATAACTCAAAAGGAAATAGACTGAAATTCAAAGGATGGAAAATAATACTCCATGTGACAGGAACCCAGAAAAAAGCATGAGTAGCTATTCTGTTTGCAGACAAGGTGAACTTCAAACCAACAATGATAAAAAGAGATAAAGAAGGTCACTATATTCTTGTTAAGGGACAACTGCAAGATGAAGAGATAACAGTCATAAATATATATGTAGCAAATATAGGAGCACCAAATTATATAAGGAAAATTTTAACAGACATGATAAATAAAAATAAGTAATAACACAATTGTGACAGGGGATTTTAACACACCACTGTCACACAGTGTTAAATCAACTAGACAAAATAGCACAGAAATAACAACTAAACCAAATGTGTAAACAAATGGACTTACTAGACCTTTACAGAGATTTGATCCAACAATACACAAGAATATACATTCTTCTCAGCTGCACATGGGACATTCTCTAAAATAGACCACATGCTAGCACAGAGAACATACTTAAGTAAATGCAAAGGAATTAAAATTATCCCATGCATATTATTGTACCACAGTGCACTGAAACTAGAAATAAATGATAAAAGAAATTACAAAAGCTCCATAAACACATCAAAATTAAATAACACCCTCCTGAACATACAATAGATCACAGAAGAAATTACTGTAGACATTAAACACTATTTACAATCAAACAAAAATGCAGATACAGAGTACTAGAATCTCTGGGATGCAATGAAAGCAATCCTCAGAAGAAATTCGTAACAGTGTATTCCCACATCAGGAAAATAGAACAAACACAAATAAACAATCTTATGTTACACCTAAAATTTCTATAAAAAGAAGAGCAAGTTAACCACAAAACCTGAAGAAGGGAGGAAATTATAAAGATCAGAGCAGAAATTAATGCAATGAAAACTAAGAAAACCATACAAGAAATTAATGAATCAAAGAGTTTGTTCTTTGAAAAATTAAATAAAAGGGCTGGGGGTATAGCTCAGTGGCATAAGCGCTTGCCTGGCAAGTGCAAGGTCCTGAGTTTGATCCCCGGTACTGGAAAAAAAAAAAAAAAAAAAGAAAAATTAAATAAAATTACTAAACCCCTAGCTAAACATCAAAAAAAGGAAAGAAAAACTCAAATTCCTGCAATAAGAAATGAAAGGGGTGATATCACTACAGATCCTGTAGCAATTCAGAAGATCATTAATACCTACTTTGAAACTCTTCACTCTCATCCAAGTGGAAAATGCAAAAGAAATAGACAGATTCCTAGATATATATAAATTACCAAAGCTTAATCAAGAAGATATAAAAATCTTGAATAACCCAATATCAGCCAATGAAATTGAAAATGTAATTAAAAGCTTACCTACGAAAAGCCAAGGTCCTGATGGATTCACAGCTGAGTTCAATAAGAAATTTAGAGATTTAATAACAATTATTCTCAAACTCTTTAAAGAAACACAAAGGGAAGCAATTCTTCTAAATTCATTTCTGGAAGCAAGTATTATCCTGATACCAAAATCAGAAAAAGTAATCGAATAGGCCAATCTCTCTGATGAACATAGATGCAAAAATTCTCAATAAAATACTAGCTAATATAATGCAGCAAATCATTAAGAAGATAATACACCATGACCAAGTGGGATTCATCCCAGAAATGCAGGGATGGTTCAATATATGCAAGTCAATCAATGTAATCAATCAATGCACACTGTATCAACAGAGCTAAAGACAAGAATCACATGGTCACCTCAATAAATGCATAAAAAGCTTTTTTCTGGTTTTTTTTTTTTTTTTTTTTTTGAGACAGGGTCTCACTATGGAGTTCAGGCTGGCCTTGAGCTCAATTTGCAGCCCAGGCTGGTCTCCAACTCACAACGAACTTCTTACCCTATCCTCCCTAGTGCTGGGATTACAGGTGTGCTCCACCACACCTGGAAGACAAAGCTTGTGATAAAGTGTAGCACTTATTCATGACAAAAACCCTACAGAAAACTGGCATATATTGACTTTATCTCAATCTGATCAGAGCCATCTGTGACAAGCCAAGAGCCAACATCATGCTAAATGGACAAAAACTGAAAGCTTTCACTTTAAAATCAGGAATGAGACAAGGATGTCCACTGTCACCACTCCTATTCAACATAGTTCTGGAGATACTAGCCAGAGCAATTAGACAAGAGAGAGAAATAAAAGAAATAAGGATAGGAACAGAAGAAGGAAAATTATCTTTATTTGCAGATGACATGATACTCTACATAGAAGTCCCCAAAAACTCCACCAAAAGACTCCTAGAATTAATCAATCAGCAAATTCAGTAGCATAGCTGGATACAGAGTCCACCCTCAAAAATCAATAGTGTTGCTATATACAAACAACAAATATTCTGAGACAGAAATAAAAAACCATACCTTTCACAATAGCATCCAAAACAGTGAAATACTTAGGAATTAACCTAATAAAATAAATGATCTATACAGTGAAAATTACACTACTCTGAAAAAAGAGATTGAAGAGGATTTTTTAAAATGGCAAGATATTCTTTGCTCATGGATAGGAAGAACCATCATTGTGAAAATGGCCATACTCCCAAAATTTTATACAGATTCAATGCAATTCCAGTGAAAATATCATTGGTATACCTCACAGACCTAGGAAAAACATTTCTGAAATTTATCTGGCACCAGAAGAGACCCATAATAGCAAAATCAATCCTGGGCAACAAAGGCAGGGCAGAAAGTACCACAATGCCTGATTTGAAATTATACTACAATGCTACTGTGATAAAATCACCATAATATTGGCAAAAAAAAGTCCTGAAGATCTACAGAACAGAGTGGAAGATGCAGCCACAACCACAAGGACACTCAGCCACCTTATCTTTGACAAATGGACCAAACATGTTCACTGGAAGAAAGATAGCCTCTTTAATAAATGGTACTGGAAAAACTGGCTTTCCACATGCTGAACACTAAAACTAGACTCAAGCCTAACACCATGCACCAAAATAAAGTCAAAATGGCTTAAGGATCTAAATATTAAAATGGAAACACTAGATCTAATGGAAGTGAAAGGATGTGGAAGTCTTAAGACATAGAGGTAGGCAAAGAGTTCATGAACAAAAACCAAACTGCACTTCAAAGAATCAACAACTGGGATCTCATCTTATTGAAAAATTTTTGCACATCAAAAGAAATCTCCAACAGGGCGAAAAGAAAACCCATGAATTGGGAAAAAGTTTTAGCCAACTGTCCCTCAGACAAAGGACTCCTGTCCTCAACATATAAAGAATTAAAAAAATCAAGCCCCCAAAATTTGAAGGCCCAATAGTACAAAACTGGGCAACTGAGATGAAAGCACACTTCTCACATGAAGAAATACAAATGGCAAATAAACACATGAAAAAATGTTCAACATCATTAGTCATTGGAGAAATGCAAATTAAAACAACACTGAGATCCCATCTTACCCCAGAAAGAAAGGCTATCACCAAGAAATCAACCCATAACAAATGCTGGAGGGGCTGTGGGGAAAAAGGAACTCTTCTCCACTGTTGGTGGGAGTGCAGACTTGTGCAGCCGCTCTGGAAATCAGTCTGGAGATTCCTCAGTAAACTAGGGTTAGAGGTCCCATTCAACCCAGCTGTTCTTCTTCTGGGTATTTTGCCTGAAGAACTGAAAGCCTCATGCCACAGCAATATATGTGCAACCATGTTTACAGCAGCACAATTTGTAATAGCTAAATCTAGGAGACAACCCGAATGTCCATCCACTGAGGAAGGGATATAGAAGATGTGATATTTTTTTTTTTACAATGGAGTGTTACTCAGCTATAAAGAAAGATAAACTAGAGGCTTTATAGGTAAATGGATGCAACTAGAGATCATACTCGTTAGTAAAGTAAATCAGGCTCATATGTGTAAACATCCTATTTCCTCTCTACTATAAGATATTGAAAGAGTAAATAAAATCTGTAAGGTACAATAGATACTGTGAAAGGGAAAAGAAACTGGTCAAATAGGAAGGAGCAACCGTGATAAAGGAGGGAAGAAGAAAAAGAAAGAGGGAAGAGGGAAAAATATGTATATGTGTATACAGGATGCCTGGATAATTGTCCTACTAATATCTGTTGATTTATCAAAATGTACTGTTAATGTGTAATTGTTTGACCAATCTTGCATTCCTATATCTGGTTATATGTGCAACCATTTTGAAGATGACATTAGGTAATATAACAACCATTGTTAACACCTTATCATCATGTTTTGAAATTCTGTATCACTTTTATTGTTCTCTATGCTGTTCAGTTTATATATTTGTTTTTCTTATTTTGCTTTTATAAATGAAAAACAAAATTTATATGTATATATAAGGAAAACAGGACGAGTTACATTGCTGATGTCTGTGGTTTATTGAAAGGAAAAGTCAGTGCTTAAAATTTTCTTTTTTCTTGACGAATTTTGCATGCTCGAATTTTGTAATCAGAATGACTGATCTGAAAACAATATGCAGTATAAGAACCATTTTTGAACTCCTTTCATCTTGTATGGTAAAGCTCTGTATCCTTTCCAATTTTTTTTTATTACTTGTTACTGTCTTTGATTGTTTGATCAATCTTACATTTTTATGTCTGATGGACTGAACGACTTCATTGAAGATAACAATATGTAGTGTAGCAACCACAGTTAATTCCTATCATTTTTTTGAGGTCGTGTATTATTTTTGCTGTTTTTGTGTTGTTTTTATTTTGTCTTCATTGTTGTTTTGTTAGTTTTTTAATTTTTAAAATAATTTTAAAAAGAAAAAAAGCAACAACCTGCAGAACAAACAGACAACCTACAGAACAGGGAAAAAATCACTAGCTACTCTTCAGACAGAGGACTAATAACTAGAAGAAATGAGACAATAACAGTAACAAAAATTAGACCCCATAAAATAAGACTCAATAAAAAATGGGCTACTGAAACATATAGATGCTTCTCAGGGGAAGATACACAAATTGCCAATAAATACATGAAAAAAATGTTCAACATATCTGCCCATTTGACAAATGCAAATTAACCCAACATGATTCTTTTCTACTCCAGAGAAATTGACTATCATAAAATCAAATAATAACAAATGCTGTTCAGGCTGAGGGGGAAAAAGGAACCCCTCTAAATTGCTGGTGGGAGTGTAAACTGGTACAATCACTATAGCAATAAGCATATAGATTTGTCTGCAAACAACATAAAACTTGAAATTACATTTGACCCACCTATGTCCCTTCTAGGTATCTTCCCCAAAGAGCTAATGACATTGTATTAGAGTGACACAAGCTTACTCATATTAGTTAAATCTTGGGAGTGTCCTATGTGTGCAATCAACAAGTGAATGGTAAAGAAAATGTGATATTTATACACAAAGGAGTACTACTCTGTTATAAAGAAAGGATGCTATAAATTTGAGTCATTTTTAGGAAAATAGATGCACGTGAGACCATAATGTTAAAGAAATAAGTCAGATACAAAAGCTGATTGCATGATTTTATATGACAAACCCCAAATATAAACAAGTTAAGGAGGAAAATGATAGACAATATGAAATGGGGAAGTAAATCTTTTGCAAAAGAGGTGGGGATCATGCGAGGAGAAAGAGGGTGGAGGAGACGGGAAGAGGGCAAAAGTGACTTCAGGTGTGTTATGTACATGTACCAACCCCCATGATGAATGTGATCATTACGTGCTGCAGATAGTGCTAATAAAAGAAAAAACAAAGATTAACACTTCATATCAAAGACAGATACATAAAATGGGAACATTATGTACTACAAACATGCACTGATAAGCTAAACAATACTGTTTGTAGTATAAGACACACACACACACAAAGCTCAGAAACTTTGAGTATGCTGGGAATGGATACACTCTTAGAGACTTAGGCATAGTCAAGAGCTTTCTGAATCAAATTCAGCTGCACAAGAAATAATACCAATGGTCATGAAACGGGACTGTGTCATGCACAGCAAAGGAAACAACCAACAGAGCGAAGAAACTTACAGAATGGGAAAAACTTTTACTAGATACTCAGCGCATATAAAACTAATATTTGGAATATATAATGAAATAAAATAATTAGACTCCCTCAAGATAAAAGGCCCAATCACAAAATGGGCAACTGAAATGAAAAGATACATCTCAAAAGAAGTTCAAATTGCCAGTGGGTACCTGGAAAGGAAAAGTGTTTGATGTCTTCTGCCGTTAGAGAAATGCCAATCAAACCAACACAGATTCCATTACTCCCAGAGAGAACGGTTATCATCAAAAACAAGAAGAAAAACAACAACAACAAGTGCTTGTCAGATTGTAATTTCCTTCAGTGTAGAAGTCCTCCTACACTGTTGCTGGGCCTGCAAACTGGCACAAGTACTGTGAAAGTAAGCATGGAGCTTCCTCAAGAAAACGGACAATATTCCATTTGAACCATCTCGACTTCCTGGGGATTCTTCACAAAATCCTCCTTTTTCTAGGGCATATATACCCGGTAATGGCAGTTGAGAGGCTCAGAAATTATTTTCACAGTTTCTTGAGGATACAGGGAACCAAAAGATGTAACTCCGGTCCTTGCAAGGATAAGGACCAAGTAAGACTGAGCTGAACCCAAGGGTAAGGTCATCTGAAGGTCAACCACCTGTAGGTGGTCAAGAAAACTTGAAGCACTGAAATTGGAAAATTATTTACTATGTTAGTGGTGCCATGGGAACTGAGCAGATTCAAATAAATACACTTGTTGGAGGCATGTGAAATCATTTTAGGCTGCAAATTCTCCCACACATAATTTTTTAAAGCATTGTTCCATATATAAGATAACAAGGATAAGAAGATAAGATACCACCACCCAAAACCAGTACAAATAAGACACTTTACACTACCAGACACAAGCTAAAAACAAGGATGTCACTATGTCCGAGAAAACAAGATCCAAGATTCAAAGTATTGGAAGGGATTTGACAACTTTAAAAGGAAGACAGGAGCTTTGACAAAGAAATAAACAGAAATTGCAAATTCAAAGATAAGGAGGAAAAATTAAGACCTCAAAAGGCAGAGTAACACACCATAATATGTTTGGTTTTAATATTCAAAGAGAGGACTACAGAGGGAATCAATGGATATAATTCATCATAGTGACAGATAAATGAGAAAGTCACATTTCACTAGATATGTAAAGATATTTAATAAAATGAAAGATTAAATCACGATTTAAAACTCTGCAAACTATGTATAGAAGAGGACCTCCTGCAGTTTATAAATACCATGTATTTCAAAGGCTACAGTGAACATCATACTCAGTGGTAAAATGTTATCTCCTAAAGCTGGAGAAATACGCAAGAATGGGTACAATCATACTTTCTGTTGTCATGGTCCTAGAAGTCCTCCTAGCCAGTGAATAAAGGCAAGAAAAGTAAGAGGCCAAAACATTGGAAAGGAAAATATAAAGCTACCTGTATAGTCAAGCGAAACTATTATTTATATTCTGAGAAATGTGGAATACAAATATTGTATACAAATGAAATTTAGCAAGATAGTACTACACACTGTTATAGAAAAGCAATTGTATATTTTTTACTAACAAACATTATAAAAATAAAATTTACAATTCTACTTACAGTAGCATCAAAAAACATAAATGCTTAGAAATAAATATAATAAATGATATATAAGCCTCTATAAGAAAATGTCTATGAAATAGCTAAGAGAAATTATTTTTAAAAGTGAAATAAATACAGAAATTTGTGTATTAGAAGACAAACACCCATAAAGATATCAGTCTACATGCAGGTGAATGTCAAGTTTCAACATGTACTATACCAGTCACAATTTTAGCAGCCGTTTTGTAGACAGTGCCAAGTTATTAAAATTTAAATGTAAATGCAAACAAACTAAAATAAAACAATTTTGGCAAAGAGGAACAAGTTTGGAATTGTCATATTCACCAACTTAAATTTTTAAATGTATATCTTTTTGAAAATTACAGTTCAATGAAGTTAAAAAAGAAAACATTATCAAAGGAACATTAATTAGATAACCTAGATTTGTGAATATACACAGAAATTTGTGCTTCTGTGGAAAAATCATTTTTACCTACATACTGTGTACGTGATCAAATGGACACAACCCCACTGGGTGATAAGCAATATATTCAAATCTAAACACTACAGTGTTCCTCATTTTCCAACGCTTTCAATAGGAAAGTATGTAAATTCTAAAAGATACAATAGATACAGTGAAAGGGAAAGAAACTGCTCAAAAAAAGAGAACAACTGAGTTGGGGGAAAAGAGAAAAGAAGGAGGGGAAAACGGTATGTATATCTACACAAGCCAGCTAAGGTAACTGCGCTACTCATTCCTATTAGTTCACTGAGAGGAACAGTTAGTGCTTACACTGTTTGATCGATTTTGCATGCCTACATCTTGTAACCTGAGCAACTATTCTGAAGACAACAATATGTAATATAATAACCATTATTAATTTCCTACCATCTTGTTTTGAAATTCTCTATTGTTTTTATTGCTTTTGCTCTCATTAAAAAAATTTTTTTTAAATATCATTTAGAAGACCAAAAAAAAAAAGAAAATATGTAAACTAGACCTGGGTTAAGCAAGACATTCAAAGATTTTAGGTATGTGTATGGTTTATTTTAAATGGACATATTCTAGAAAAATTAAAATTAAGCAGCAGGTTTTTCTTCCTGCTGTTAAATGACTTCTATTAAATTTGTTACAATACTACAAAGCATTCATTATTTGTATTTGAATTATAATCACTTTAAAAGACAGTCAAGGCATTTTTTACTACATAATAATGAAATATTGGATTTACAGAGAAAAACCCTCATTTTATTTTTAAAACAAACTGCTCAGGAAATGAAACCTGTTTCTCTTATAAGGAACGGGAAATGCCAACACTGGAAGTGGCCTGTTAGTAACTAGGGAGCAGCCAGCAGTCCCCGTCTGAAGGGCTTGGCTGCCGCTGCCACAGTTAGCCTTGCCCAGGGAGCGGCGTTCATCAGAATCCCTTCTGGGCTTGTTAGAGCTCCGATCTCGTAAACCAATCACTAAGGTGGGGTCTGGGCAAAGCATCAAACATTTTCATTAAGCACTTGGTGGCATTTTGAGCTGCACTTGTGATCCTAATGAAGAGGGAAATGTACATCAGGTGAAGAAGGCATGGGGTGAAGAGATAGCCGCAGTAAGCACAGACGCTGTCAAGGAGCAGACCAGATGGAGAGGAAGCAGGAGAGGAAGCAGAAGGCTGGCAGCCCTTGGGATGCCCTCTTCCACGCCACTGAGGGCACTGATGTGTGCACTGCAGGTTGTCTTTTGCACCCAAAGGCTCTGAGTAATTCTGTAAAGACCTTTTCACAGCACCAGACCATGCTGGGCTTGTTATAAAAGCGTCCTTCACAACATCTTTTACTCCACCATTCAGACTCTACCCTTGCTTCAGAGCCCCAGCCACGCTGCACCCTATGCTCCTTCCTAAAGACCCATATTCACCTGAAACTGCCCCGCCCTTGCCATCATAGTTGTGTCTCAGTTAGTTTGCTACAGATCTGTCTCCCAAATAGCATAAAAGACTTTGATGGTGGTGCTAATATCTCATTCTCCTAATTATCTCCAGAGCATCAAATGGTCACGTGAGTGGAGAAACCAAGGAATAAATGCAGTATCTTATCAATTTGCATGATTCGTGCCAGGAAAATACAGTGTGCCTGCCAAAGAACTTGCTTTGGAAAATAAAAATATTAGAAAGTAAACATGACCATGGCATCTGGACATTTTCTCCCCAAATGTGACATAAGCATTTCAAATGTTGCTTTGCCTGCTTACACAGGCTTGCAAATCTCCAGATGTGATAACGCACTTGTGGGACCAGAACAAGTCCATATTTTACCAGGCAGTAGCAGCAGCTGTGAGAAATGAGAGCACTTCTACTGTGTAAATGGAATAAGCAAAGAGACAATGTACAATTAAAAGACTAAGGGAAGGAGGGTCATGTATGTTCAAAATATAAGAAATAAAATATACCACATTTGCGAAAACATCTACCACACAAACACCCATGCTCTCTTTGCCCTCTTTCCACCTGCTTTCGCCTGTCTCACTCACAACACGCAGACCACATCCCAGTTTGGAAGCTAAAATTAAAACCCCTACGAGAGAAACTGAAGATATAAAAAACACTTTATAGTTCCCAAATCATGGCATTTGGTTGGTGTTATTTAAGTGTAACTTGGGGTCGTCTACTGCAGCCCTGGTGTGGCACATCCATAGGCAGCACTAATGCCCAACCCACACTTCTGTAGTTCTTTGTTGACTGAAATCCCATAGTCATAGCTCTGCCCCATTAGGGACGCCAGTCACAGCTACTGGTGCTGGAGAACACCCTTCTTGTTCATCGCATGGCTTTCTCCCACTTCTTGACAAATTAGGTCACTATGAAGGTTGAGTTAAAATGCACTTTGCGGGTGATGTTTATCAGGATATTTTTAGACTTTTCCATTGTTTTGCTTTGTATAGGTTGGGACCGGGAATCAAACTCGTGACCTTGTACGTGCCAAGCAGGCGCTGTGTCCCTGGACTACATTCCCAGCCAGTCTTCCCCGTTCTGGAGACCCCTCATAATATACCGTAGAATTTGATAGCCACTAAGAAGCCTGGTCTCCAACCACTTACTCTCAAGAACCCCCACTTCATCTGATGCCCTCCGGGTTTCAGTGTGAATGAGCCAGAATGATTACGTTTCATGGGTTGCTATTGTCACCCTGCATCCTCATAAACTCCGCAGAAGAAACTGATGTGATAGGTCATGCTCTTCTCTTGATCATGGAATAAATCCGAGATGCTCACCTCTGATCCTAAATCCTGTATGTCAACATAGCAAAAGTGGAATCATGTCTTTTTTGGAAGCTGCCCTGTGCATCTCATTCAAATAAACATCAACTGAGTCATAGAAACAAATTTCAGAAGCAATTCAAATGTTTACTGGAGTCCTTTTTAAAATAGCAAAGTGCATTTAGGCCCAGTAAAAAAGCACTACTGGCCCCTTTTGTCCTTTCCACCTCCCTAAGCTGCAGCACTTCTGCTCTCTAGGTTGTGCCACACGTTCCTGTCACCCAGCCTGCTCCCCTCTCCCTGCATTTCTGGATTATTTCCCTTTACAAGTTTCATTTTTCTTCTGTATGAATCTCAGTAGCCTGTTAGGCTTCCTCCAATTCTGTACTGTGTTTCCCACAATATTCTGATGATTAACATAGATTTCTGGATTCCAGAAGGCAGAAAGTTTATAGTCTTCCATTTAAAATGTTGGCCTTGTTACATGAAATAATTGTATCTAAACTACTTATATGGGCAATGTAAGCCATGTGTAGAAGCAGGCTCTGTAAGATGAAAGGAATACATATCATATTATTAAATAAAGAAAGCACTAAAATATATTTGTAAATCATAAAAATGAACTGTAAGATACTGATTTTTTAAAAGAGTCAATGAACTTTATCAACAGACACATTAAAAAAAAAACCTGCTCTTTTATGATCCCACCTCTTTTCATATGTTACCCAGGTCTTTGAGGAGTCAGATTACACCTTTAGCCTTTCCTTTTACTTATGGCTAGAGATTTTGGAATACTCAGTATTCTACTATGTGAATGCGACACTTTTTATCCTGTTACTTAATGATAACAACTTTGCATATCAGAATAAAAGAACAAGGGTATCTAGCGGATGAGGAATACAGCTGCTTGCCAATGTTCACACCTGCGTTAACATATATACTCACCAGTGACACAGATTATAGGCATCTTCTCTGCCAGGCCTGGTGGCATATGGCTGTAATCCCATAACTCAGGAGGCTGAGACAGAAGCCTCCATGAGTTCCACACCAGCCTGGGCTACAAAGTGAGTCCAAAAAAAAAAAAAAAGATGTCTTCACATTTGAGTTGCCACAACTCTGCTAAAGTGATGATGAGCAGAGAAAATTCCAAAACTCCTCACCTGGCTTTCAGGAAAAAGCATTAGGTGTGCCTACCTAATGACCAAATGACTTTCCTGCTCAAGCAAGGTTTTTCCCTTTTGGAAGCACTTGGATTATTAGAAAGTAAATGCAGTGCATAACTTCAAAACCAGGATATTGGTTAGCATGTCCTGAGTACCTCAATTTTTCCCTCCACATTTTGAGGCACATTTTTGGGACAGAATTGTTCAACAAGTCTTTGATAAAGAAAACATTTGCACATAAGGCAATTAGAAGAAATCAAACAGTAATATATCACACTACTCTAATGAGCATATAGTCTCTTTTTTAAGTTTATTGGTACGATTTAGGTATACATAGTGATCATACTCATCAGAGGGAATTTGTGCCTGGATATGATACATCTTGATTCCACTTCTTTCCCCACTCCCCTCCCCTGCCTTCAACCCCTCTTCCCCTCCTCATTTACAAAGCTTTGTTTCCACTTTATCCTTCTTTTATTGTCTCTGCCCAGTTCCTCTTTCCTTTGGAACAGTTTCTTCCTATTTCACAATATCTACTGAACATGTTGGTCCTTATTTACTGTTTCAGTTTCTCACACCAGGAAGATTATGTAATATTTACACATGTGCATCAAATTTATTTTGCTTAAGAGTATGGCTTTAAGGCACATCTATTTACCTAGAAATGTCTCAAGTTTATCCTTCTTTACGGCTAAGTAGTACTCAAATGTATAAAAAACTCACATCATTTTTATCCATTACTTGGTTGTTGGGTATCTGGATTTTTTCCAAGATTTAGCTGTTATGCACTGTACCACTATAAACATGGGTGTGCATATATTGCTGTGGTACAATGTTTTTAATTCTTCCAGGAAGATACTCAGAAGGGGAATAGCTGGGTCAAATGGGGCCTCTAGTCCTATCTTCTGAAGGTCTCCACACTGATTTCCACAGTAGTTGAACCAATCTATACTCCCACCAATAGTGGAAAAGGGTTCTTTTTCCCCACATCCCCTTCAGCATTTGTTATTCGTTGATTTTTTTTTTTTGATGATAGCCATTTTTCCTGGAGTGAGATGGAATCTCAGGGTTGTTTTAATCTGCATCTCTCAAATGATGAATTATGTTGAACATTTTTTTCATATATTTATTTGCCATTTGTGTGTCTTTATCTGAGAAGTGTGCATTCTTCTCAGATCCTTATTCTTGGATTGGGTCTTTAAATTTGGGGGACCTGATTTTTTTCAATTCATGTGTTATAGGTATTAGTCTTTGTCTAAGAGACAACTGGCTACAATTTTTCCTCTTCTGTTTCTGCTGATCTTTGTCTGCAAGTACTTTGAGATCTACAAGGGACAGGGAACAGTTAATTGCTTGATGGCAGCACTGCTTTTGTACTTGCCCATCACAGAGCTCCATCTTTTGGAAATTATCCACAGACACAAAATTTGTAAGTAAAGAACCACTCGAAGTCTATGACTACAAAACATTTGTGCTCAAAGGAAACAGGCAACCTAACACAGAATTTAGGTAAAGATTACTTAACAGAAATCACCCATTTCTTTCTACTGCCCAAAAAGTGTGACGACAGTTCTGTCCCTTTTCCTGTGCATAAAGAGACTTCTATCTTTGTGCATAATTCAGTCTTTATATTCCCACTCTTGCATGTCCACACACATGGATGGACCACCCAGCTGACTGCCTGAGATGGCAGACCCCAGGGTGCAGCCTCACCCCATTAGCCTGCTGCATGAATGGAGCACCTCACAGAGGATAAAGACAAGGACTTGGAGGACAAATGGCCTCAGGCCTCCTCTAGCACTTAAAGGCAGGTTATTCATTTCAGATGCACAGTCTCTCAAGCCCACTCAGTGGAACTGGAAAACAAAGCCCTGCCCTCAGTGGACCACACCGCAGAGCACACTGTAGCCTCCTGAGCAATTAAGGAAAGAGGCAACAAAGCCTAGAAGGATGATGAAAGGCAGAAGGAGTAGCTTTCAAATCCCACATAATTTAAAACATCAGAAATAGATGGGGAAAGGGTGGGGAATAATTAGACAATGGGAAGAGCAAGAAGGACTCCATAAAAGTCACTCCATACATAAGGACTTAAGGCATTATAATTGTCAAATGATCCCGCTAAGCACTGAAATGCTTTCACCCCAAATTTCCTTTTGTTACTGTGTAGGTCTTATATCCATTTCTGTCCAGGGTGACCAGGTCCCAAGAACGAGGTACCCGCGGATGAATAGAAAAGAAAGAGGAAAAAGAAATACAAGAGAGACAAAATGCTGGGATGGGGGCTCACAGCCTCCCGGACTGCAGCTTCGAATAGCATTTTCAGTAACCTTTTTTTGAGAAAAAACCAAAGAAGCAACTGGGCTAATGGGTGGATATCAACCGTTTTAGCAGGGCCAACACAACTCAATTACCATAGGCCTGAGACCTGACTAGATAGCCATCCTGTCACCATTCCTTCCTGCATATCACAGCAAAGCATTTAGTGTCCACGCAGGGGCTTACAAGGCTTCTGCTAGACTTCATCCAGAACCCAACAATCAAGGCTAGGTTATGCCTGAGGCACTACATCGAAAGATTAACTGAAGAATGTCCTTCTCCACATTACTGATTGCCATTTTATAGATATTTCCAAAGTTTTCCACAAGAGAAATAAGATTCCAAGTCTTTGCAATTTTGGCAGATGTTTATTTCAGGAAAGAGTGGGAAGGAGGAGACTGAGAATGTATCATCTCCCATCCCCCTGTACAGTAATATTTTGGAGGCATTTTTATAGATCAAAGAAGGAAACAAAAGCCCTTGACCTTTGAAAAGATACTAAGAGAAAGTCACTTTTAATTTCCTGCCAGAGATCTGCGGTAGAGTTCCACGTGGTAGACAAAGGTATATGCACCTGCAGTTACTGAGCTGCCCCCACGGTGGCAGCAAGCTCTCCAACTGTCAGGGTCAGCCCACAGTGGATATGCAGACACAGTGTACCCACCAGAGGGCGGAATGTGACTGCACATACAAGGCTGTTGCAAACCTCTGTCATTCCAGGCAAATCTAAAACACACTTAGGAACAAATAAGCCACGAGAAGATCCGTGAATGACATTAAAACTGTTGATGACATGCCAGTAAAGTACATCTTTGAATGCTCTTGCACAGAGATTTATTCTGCATCTAAATCAGCGGGCAACGGAGAGCTAATAGCACAACACATCAACAAGAATCTGACGCTGCTCTGGGGACTCAGACACTGGAAGAAATGTGAACAGTTCTCTCCTGAACAGAAGGAACTAAGAAGGCAACCTGGGCACAAAAGAAGCATTGATACCAGTGTGTAGCAGAGACTGCGGACAGAGAAGGAGAAGACAACGGACAGGAGAAATGCCCTGGATTGTTGGCCCTGGAGCTGGATGGTGAAGCAACCTCAGCGCAGTTCATAATCTGGGAATGTACCAAACACACACGGTGTGTACAGAACATGGAATGTGGTGAATCAGTCACCTAACAAGGAATATCGCTTTGCTACTCTTGCAGCCACTGTAAACATTTCACATCACAGAAGTTTCTTTCTCCTTTCCAAATGGTGGGGTAATGCCTAAGGGGGTCTGAGTCTGATCGTCTGATGCCCTGAGGTGTTCCCTTTGCCTTTTGGGGGAACTATGGACACTGATTGGCTGTCATTTCTGGAAGAATGACACTTGGTGACCCGATGCTTTCCTAGTAGGCTACATACTTGGCTTGTAAGTGCTTCAAGTCATAGGTCCAACGAAAGGCTGAATTATTCAGACTTTTCCAGATCCTTCCAGCGCACACACCTGGAGCTCCTGTCATTACCCACCGACGGGAACAAGTGTGGGATGGGTTGTGTTAATAAACATTCATCATGCTGCATGAATAAACACAGTGCCACATGATGTGTGCGGTAGGAGGAGCTCAGGACACTGAGCACCCAGTGGAGGAGTAGTTCACCAGACTTCTAGAAAGGCGACCCCACAGCTGGGACCTGAAGGGTACAGTGAAGTCAGCACAGCCAAGAGATGGAGAGAACATTCCAGGAAAGAGGTACAGCATGTGTGGAGGTGTCCACAGGACAGGGAGTTTAGGAAGGAGTAAGTGGCTAAGGGAGAAGGCTGACTCCTGGTGCAGAGTCACAGGGCTGCACGCCCTTCAATGGTTATATAAGTTGAGTAATACATACCACAGCAATTCATATAATACCTAGTACCATGAAATGATTTCTGATGCTAATAAGCTTTTTGATATTGTACATTCCCATAATCATTTTAGTAAAAGTATTATGACAGTCAAGCTATTTTTGGAGAAAAAATTATTCTAACCTGTGTTTCTATCTACTCTCCTCTTGCTCTTCAATGTTCTCAGGCTGTATTTTACTCTCTGTCCAACAAAGAATCAGTCTTGAGAGGGATATCAGCAACGTGAAAGACTAGGAAACTCCTGTCCCTCCACCCATATGCAGACACAGTGAATGAACATCTACTGATGGGCAAATTCCCACCAAGAGAGGGTCAGGGAACAACTGAGAGAATTCTGTTCACTAGGCCTCTGAGAAAGCACCCCCATCTAAACTTTTTTTTTTTTGGCAGTACTAGGGATCGAACTCAGGACCCTGCACTTGCTAGGCAGGCGCTTATTCCACTGAGCTATATCCCCAGCCCTAGCACCCCCATCTGATAGGGAAAGCTGAGATACAGTTGGGCCTGGCCTGACCCCAGGCACTAGCACTAACAACCTGGAAAGGGAGGTCAACTTCTCATCTAGCAGGAGGGTTTGTACCTCCTATACAGCACCCTGACTCTAGGGTTCCCCCAAGTTTGGCTCTCAGTTCACTAAAACTTGGGGAGGAAGGAGATTTAAGACATTCACACCAGACCTTCAAGTCTGTCTACATCACAGAAAAATGGCAACAGATTTAAACAGGCTCTCAAGTGCTGGCAGTGCGTTATCTCAGAGAAAAGTTTACAGAAGGGATTTAAAAAGTGTACTTACCTGTTTCTTCCCAAAACGTGATTATAACACACTCTTCTAGGTACTACCTGGCAGCCTGGCTTCCAGGTAAATTACACCAGGGAGGAAAAGGGCAGTTAAATATTAACCCACAATCAGTAGGGGAGGAATCTGTCCACACATCTAGTACTTCATCTTTCACAACTTCCACTGAGGGCCTGCAGTGTCCATTTTTACCTCTGGGAGCAGAGGGAAATGTATCTCAGTGTGAAAATCATAGAAGAAAGAGGTGCTGTCAATGGGAGTGAGCACAGGGATCTGAGGATGTAGCTCAGTGGTACAGCACTTCTCTAACGTGTGAGGATCTGGATTCAATCTCTAGTAGTGAAAAGAAATAAAAGATATTGACAGAAGCATGAACATTTTCAGGAGTTATGCCTGTTTAAGGTACTGCAAAAAAGGAGTAGAATCTTCAGCTTCCATTTTCTTTCCAGAAGGACTGTGTGGCACACAATTACACTGAATGACTGATAGATTTCCTTCTAATAAACCTGCACTAGGAAGACAACATAGTAAATAACAGCCCCCTGACAGGCAGAACCAGAGCTTAAAATTTCATGAGTTCTCCCTCAGCTCAACTCAGCAGTAGTTCCAGGCCTGCCTATTCTTCCTGGAAGAAATCTGAACATACACCTAGCACCACAGCTTCTACAGCTCTTTCCAGGGACTGTCCCTTAATGGCTTTACTCTGGGACATGATGGACCTTTGCATTTCTGACTGGCCACAGACCCCAGCAAACAAAAGGTGAGTATACAACAGCTGTCTTCCGAGTCTCAGAGTGAGCACTTGAAACATGTATACAGGCATTTGTCACAGATTTTCTCCCAAGTTTAGTGCACATGGAATGGAAGAAAACAGCGATGCACAGTTTCACTGGGAATGTGCTTGCCATGGTGCTGAGGACCAGCTCGATGTGCTATAGGCAGGCAATAATTAGTATTAATAAATTGGCACAAAAATAAATTAAGAGATTATCCTAGGCCTACATGACTTATTGTAACAAGACCCCTGACTGGCTCGAGGACAAGTTAATCTTTATACCACAGCCAGAGCTGAGCCTAGCAAGTAGTCTGTACAGTTCCAACACTCAGGACTTCTGCAAAATTCCATCTAGCTCAGTAGTTGCAGTTAACAATCAGGTTACTAGTAAACCCTGATCTATTCCTGTACATTTTGCAAAAATGCATTGTTTCTCAATTCTTGAAACTTGACCCTATCGGCAGTTCACCCTGACCACTTTCTGCAGCCCACTAGCATGCCTATCAAGCTGTATATCTAACGAAAGCCAAAGACACCCCGCCTCATGGTCCTAGCCTGCCATTGGGCTTTGACCATCCTAGTGACCCTTATAACTAAAATATGTATTTTATCTGTGTTTTGGTCTGTTGTCATACCTCTGAGCAGGAGATTGGTGGTCCTAGGCCTGGGCCATGATATTTTCTCAGTGCGTATACTTAAAGTGGAATGGCATGGTCCCTATGCAAGGATATCATGTAGATTCGTGAAGTCTCACCGAGAAGCTAGAAGGAAGTAGAAGACACATTTAATAACACAGTCTTTTCAGGTTCATTTAAAAAGTCTGGGCCCCACATTCTTGGTCTCAGTGGATTGATAAGGTATGGCACACCCTAAGCTTCAGGCGAGACCACAGTCTTAACAAACACAAATATTTGAGAGACATCTTAACATTTCTGGCCAGGGAGATTGATGAGCTCCTCATGCAACATGATATCAGTCTGACAAGATTGCAGGGAGTAGTTTTCTTATCTGATGCTCAAACCAATGGAGAAAATCAATAAAAATGAAGAAATAGGAAACCACACTCAGTAAAAGAAAATGGAAATCTCCAGAAACTGACTTGGGTCAATATCAAACTGAAATCACAAATCTAGATCAGGCACACACACAAAAAAAATTCAATAAGATTGAAGAAGTGTCAGTGAAAATAATTCATAAGTGAGACAAAAAAGAAATTAAAGATAATTTAAGAGACTTACGGAACACACCAAGTAGAGCAACCTGAGAAGAAAACAGAAATTTCACTGAAACAAATAATGCCAGAAACATTCCCAAGTCTGTAGAGGGAACGAGTATCCCAAAGGTCCAAGGCTAGGCACCTCAAACAACATCAAATAAGGTTAATCTAGAGACACTCGTACCAAGTGTTATGGTTTGTCTCTAGATGTACCCTCGAGTCTCATGTGATCATGGAGGGAAGCTTTTCCTGAGGCAGCTGAATCTAGAGTTTGTGAATGATTCATAGTGTGATGATGGGATTAAGGGTGCTGGAATTAAGGGTGGGTGATTGCTGAATCAGTCCACTGATTTTAACTTATGATCTCCAGTTGGGTTCCATGTCCATTTCTAGCTAATCCACGGTGTAAAAAATGTGAAATGATCATGTCGGCTAAGTGTTACAGTAAGAGTGATGAGAAAAGACAATCCCACCTGCATGTGTTCTGAAATTGCAAATGGGGTATTTCCCAGGAGTTATTAAATGGAATAGTTCAGAAAGGTAAGCATATTAGTTTCTTTTCTCATTGCTGAGACAAAATACCCAATGCCCAAACTTAAAGGAGGAAAAAATTATTTGCCTCACATTTTGTAGAGGTTTTAGTCCATGATTGACTGGCTCCAAGGCAGGGTGGCTTGGCAGAGGACCATCAGAGAGGGGAACAGTTCATGGTGCCCACAAGATAGCAAAAGCAAAAAGGGAATAGGGTGACAGGATTCTTTCTGTCCCTTAGATTATGTGCCGGCCCTATAGTGAGTATAGCACACACAACCTTAATACTAGCCAGAACTACACAACCAATAGTGAGGCTACCCACACTATAGTGAGTATAGCACACACAACCTTAATCCTAGCCAGAACTACACAACCAATCAGTGGACTGATTTACTCATCATACACCCTTAATCCCAGTATCACATACTTTAGATTCAGCCTCCCCTGAAAAAGTTCTATGACTGCATGAGGCTTTAGGGGAACATCTAGACACAAATTATAACAGTAAGTGAATCCAGAGTCACAACATGAAACTAAATTAGTTGTCTCCTATAGTTTGTCCTGATTTTGTGGAGGTCATGGGAGGGAGAGTTGAGATGGGGCCCAGGGCACAAGGCTTAATGTTTTGTAAATAAACAAATAAAAATATGAGGTTTTTTTCCTGAGCTTAGTTCTTTAGAGATTCATCTAGGGGCTGTTCCATTCAACAGTATTTTCTTCTTATTCCATGTCATGGGTGTGATACGCTTTGCTTTCCCAGCCAGTGAAGAATGTCTAAGTTATTTACAGTTTTGGGCTACTAACAATAAATGTTTTGTAAATATATATGTACAGATTTTTGTGTTAGCATAAATATGTACTTCTTTGTGCCAGATTACCAGCAATGTAATTACTGAGTTGTATAGTAGTTTAATATTTGGTATTTCATGAAGTTGTAAAATTGTGACTGTACCATTTTACATTTCCATCAATGATGTAGGAGTGATTCAATTTCTTACCACTGTCAGCATTTGGTTTTGTATGTACTTCAAATATTTTTCTGACAAATATGTAATGGTATTTCCTTATGAGTTTAACTGCCTTTCCTGAATACTGATTGTGATCATTTTTCTTCCATTATTCTCTTTGGTTAAATGCCACTTCATTCCATTGTACTTGTTCTAGTTTGATTGCTTACTTTGTATGGCTGAGTTTGAAAAGAGTAGCTCTTTTGTATATATGATTCACAAATATTTCTTCTAGGTTAGTAGTTTACATTTTCATCTTTTTGCAGTTTTCTGCAGAGCTACAGTAATAAAGTTTAATGGCATTCAATTTTATTTATGGATTGTATTTCATACATGCAATAAATTTTATTTATTGTATTGTATTGCTTTGGCTGTCATGTCAGAATTCTACCTAGCCTTTGAATCTGAAGACGGTCTTCCTTTGTCTAAATATTATATAGTTTTATGTTTATATGTAAGTCTATGATTCATGGATATCTATTTGCTCAATATTTATTGATAGATATCTTCACTGAATGATTTTGTATGTTGTCAAAATTCATTAGGCATGACTGCATAATATTTCTGCAGTTTCTGTTCAATTCCTTTGATCTGTTTCTTTGTGTCTCCACCTCTGTCTCTGTCTCTGTCTCTGTCTCTTTTTCTCTCTTAATCTCACCTAATCTTGATTACTGGAGTTACATGCAGTATGGTGGCTTAAAATTGGATAGACTGAGTCTGCCACCATTAATGCTTCTTGTGTCAAAATTGATTTAGCTTTTTCAGGTCTTCTGCAATTCCATATGACTTGTAAGAGTATCTTTTTAGAAAACATAAGCTCAGATTTTGACCACAATGTGTTAAACATTTGTATCAGTTTGACATCTTTAGTATGTTGAAACTTTCAGCTCCTGAATATCATGCAGCTTTCCACCTTTTACCCTCTTCCATTTCTTTACCTGGCATTATGTAGTTTTCAGCATACAAACTCTGCACATGTATTATTAGATTTACACCAAAGTATTTTATTTTTTAAATGTGCAAATAATGTTGTGTTTTCAATTTCTATAACACCATTTTACAACATACAAAATCATTCAGTGAAAATACCTATCAATAAATGTTGAGCAAAGAGATATCCATGAATCACAGACACATATAAACATAAAACTATATAATATTTAGAAAAAAGAAGAGTCTTCAGATTCAAAGGCTAGATGGAATTCTGAGATTAGAGTGATGCCAATCCCTTCATTGGACTGATCCAGTGAGCAATCATTCACTCTTAAATCCAGCATCCTTTGATAGGGCAAGAGAAACTTCATTGTTTGTTTTTTAACTCCACATTAAGAGAAATCACTTAAAATTGACTTAATTTTGGTCCCCTGTTGGGGACCACTATGAAGTGGCTCTCAGCAGGATTTAATAACAACCAATTGGCTTTTCACATTTACTTGGGAGTTGTCCAAAGCTTAGGCACCTTGTCTGCAGATGCACAGCTGATTCATAGCAAATGAACCTCTATGAGCCACTGGTAACTGCTGAGGTCTGCATTGGCCCGTGTGGTGCCTCAAGGACAAGGTGACCGCAGCTGAGGATGTCTGGCTCCTACCCCTATTAACTTCAAGGAGATTATGGCTGTAGCCCTGCTGTGAAGGCCTTCCTGAGAATAACATAGCTCTCCTAAATTAACATAATAGTATTGGAGGAGTCCTTGAAAGGATTCCCGAGTCCTGCCCAGATTCCTGCCCAGATTCCTGCATTTTCTTCAGTATTCCCCCTCCCTTATTTGGAAACCTAATAAAAACAGGTGACCCAGAAAAGTCTGGCTAGTTCAGAGAATATAGAAGCTGGGAGAAAATTAGTCCCTCCTGGAAGCCCTGAAATCATATTCCATTGTCTCATTTTTTTTTTACACCTTCGTCCATCCACTGGCTTGGGAGATTGCAGGCCTGATCAGCCTGTAATAGCTTAGGGTTATTTAACCTGGTCTTTGATAGATCCCCACTTTTCACCCTAATCCTCTTGCTTAATTATCAATTCACTTAAAGCAGAGCAGTCATAAAATCAAAACAGAACAAACAGGACAGATTGGAAAGTAGGTTAAAAGTTAAAATGCAATGGTCATTTGGAATTCGACTGTCCAACCTGCTGGGAAATGTAAACTCTGTGATAAATGTGTGACATTCTTGTGAGTCCCAAAAATGAGGTAATGGTTACTATGGAAACCTAAAATGTACTTTAACTGAAGGTGAGACTCAGATCAGCATGGACATTTTCTCTGGCTCTTGGTTAGAGACTGTCCATCAGTCAGCTTAATAAAGCTTTGTTCATTTCTACCCTTTTAGCTTTCTTGTGAGTGCCTTTCTCATTGAACTTGCTTGCCATATCGCCTTAATTCCAGCACTGCACTTTGAACCAAACACAAACTCTAGATTCAGCTGCCTCTGAAAAGCCCACCCCCATGACTGCATGAGGCTTTGGTGGGGACATACAGATACAAACCATAACATCATGGGAGCTACAGCTACCACCAGTGCCATAAGGCCAAAGCCACCTAAACCCTTTGGAGTTTACATCTTGCCACATATTACCTTGGTTGCTGCACATCGAGCTACAGGACTTAACATCTGCCCTGCTGGATTTTGGACTTGCTTTGCTCCCCTTCATTTTATCCCCCTTCTAACTTTTGAAAAGGAAATGTCTATCTTGTGCCATTGAATGTTGGAAGTGTTTAATTTTCTTTTCATTGACAGGGGCTCACAACTAAGAGTTTGCCTTCGATCTCAGAGAAGACTCTGGACTTGGAATTTTCAGCAATGCTGAAACTGTTAAGATTTTAACAACTCTTAGAGATGGATTAAATGCCTTTTGCATAAAGTGACGTGCATGACTCTTTGGGGGTCCAGGGACAGAATGCTATAGTTTTTGTCTAGATGTCTCCCCAAAGCCCTCATGTGGTCAGGACTTTTTCAGAAATTGATGAATCTAGAGTGTTCAATTCTGGGATTAAGAGTGAGTGATTACTGGATAAATCTACTGATTGGACTAGCACAATAATCCCAGCAGCCTAGATAAGATAAAAGGAGTGGAAAGAAGCTTGTCTCCCCTTTTTTCTTTCATTGCTTTTGCTATGTTCTGCTGTCACAAACTGTTGCCCAGTGCCATGTGCCACCCTGCCTTGGAGTCAGCTGATTATGGAATAAAACCTCTCCAAACTGTGGTCCTAAATAAACCTTTCGTCTTGTAACTTTGGGTGTTGGGTTACTTTATCCCAGCATGGAGAAAAATAACTAAAACAATTAACAATCTACTTATGTGCATGGCTCACTTCTTAGAAAACAAAAGTAACATTTTATAAATCTTGTTTATTCAGAACCTACCATAGTACCTGCCATATAGCAATAACTTAGTTTAGTAACTTGCTTCCCTCATCTCAATTTAAGGGTTAATTGAATATCAAAAGTACTTGGAGCATCAAAAATGGATCATATCACCCACTAGTGTAAGAAACTGAAAGAGTAAATAAGATCCAGAAGGTACAGTAGATACTGTAAAAAGGAAAGAAATTGCTCAAAGAGAAAGGACAACCAGGGTGGGGGAAAGGAGAAAAGGAGAGAGGGACAAAATATGCACAGAATAGCTAAGATAATTGTACTACTATTAGTTTCAATTTCTATTAGTTCACTGAAAGGAACAGTTAGTGCTTGTATTGTTTGATCAACTTTGCATGCCTATATCTAGTAATCTGAGCAACTACTCTGAAGATAAAAAATATGCAATATATTAACCATTGTTCATTTCCTATCATCTTATTTTGAAATTCTGTACCATTTTATTGGTTTTTGTTTTTCTTCTCTTTAAAATACGAAATGAAGTATTTGGAAAGGAGAAAGAACGCTCATGTATTGAAAGAGACACTGCATTCCTAGATTTAGTCTCATTTTCCATACACAAAAAAGTTGAACATCCCTGAATTCCACTGGGAAACAACTTACTTCTAAAATATATCACAGGGTTGGTTTTATTCTTCCTTTCCTAGACAAGCTTTTATTCACTTAATCTGTCTCCCTTATTGTAAGACATGAGTGTTGTTTTTGTGGAATCTGGTGTTTGAAAAAAATGCTAAAAATAATTCCTTTCTTTCCATTTATCTTGTTGCAATGTTTTCTTTTAAAAGATAAATCTTTAAAAGTATAAAAACCACTCTCTGTATTATGTGCAAAATGCAAAAAAGATGTTAAAAGGAAACATTTTATAAGACTATGGAGATGGTCTGTGTGGTTCAGGATAAAAATGCAGCTTTACTTTCACTATAACCCAGAGATGAAAAATTCTAAAGCATTTGATACAACATGATCACACACGTATTTAGCAATTTTCATGAGGAGTGTAACTAAACAAATTCTACACAGGAGAGTGTCTTCAAACAGCCTGCCTAGGCTTTTATTCAGAGTTCTTTTTCACTTAGTACAATGGATTAGGAGGGGTTGTGAAGGACCACTTGGACAACTCTCCTTGAAAGAAGAGCAACTATCTCCATTTTAAACCTGGCCCTGTTTTCACATACTGATATGTGCACAGCTGGCTAATTTTGGTCTTTATCTGCTTAAGTGGCTTTAAGCAAGTGGCTTTAAGCACTCTTCAAAAATGGGTCTAGCTTGAGGTGCTGATGAGTAGTGGTTAAACCAATGTGACAGGTCAGTGGAGCAGTACCTGTAGCTCCCAAGTAATATGTGTGAGCTAGACTGAGAGATCCACACCGTTGTCTGAGAATGAGCCTCAAGATAAGAGGCTATGACTTCTCAGGGCTTGAAAATTACACATCAAAACTGAAGCACCAACCCTAAAACACTAGATACTGCCCCAAGCTGTGAAGTACAGATTACTCTTTCTGCATGTCTCTCTCTGCATATTATGGGGAATGATTTCAGGCCTCCTGCCTAGCCCAGCTCACAGCACTCCTGTGCTTCCTACCACTCTCGCAGTCATTGATTCCTAAGCCACTCCCGTCTTCACAGATTAATAAAATCCAGGTTTGTCCCTTTGTTCCATTTGGCCATTATTCTGGCTGCACTTAGGACCCCCTTGACTCCCCACCATTTTAGATACGTATTTGTGTCTTTACTTGCACCATGGGTTGCACTGAAAGTGGTAGACTGTAATTCACTCACTAGAATTCTAATGACTTCCGTCTGGGATTACAAATGCAAGCTTCACCAAATTGTGACAAGTTCCAGGAAGGGCTTTATTAAGAGTTAACAACCAGACTTGTGACAGCCTTGACTATTTGACACCTTGTACCAAATCACTATTTCCTTTAAACATCTCTTTGAGTTCATAACTGTAGAAAGATATTAATCATATCCACTGGAGCACTGATTTCATTTGAAGCCAGGAGTGAGAAGCATGGACTTCATGTGCCCATTTAAGTGAGGATTAGGGGCCCGCCCAAGGACTTAAAGAGTCTGTCTTGTTACTGATAACCCCATGAGCTTTCTTGGGCACAAAGAAGATGTCATCCTGTTCTAGGCAGCTAAGTTAGATAGAAATATCATAGGCAGTCAGGTAGGACTAGGCCGGTGCAGAAGATGAGATACCTTGCAACTGTGGGGGAAACAGGCACCTTTGCTGTGGGTTAGACCTCAAGATAAAAGATAAAATAAATGTACCCCATACTTCCAATATTTTAAATAGGTATCCATCATCTTCAGAAAACCAGGAAGAGCCACTAACCCATCCCCCTACTCCTGTTCTGTGTTCATGCTCACTTGCTACATGACCTTGTTTCCCATTTGATCCTGATTTAATCAATTTTATCTGAGCAATTATACTTATTAGCTTATTGATTGACCATAGGTTTGCCCCACCTCATGCCCAACTTGTGACTTCAAATTTTTTCCCATGTTGGCCTCTCTTCACCTTGTGGTTTTGCTCTATAAAATCCCTACGAAAGACAGGGTCCTTGGCAACCTGCTTGGGACCTCTTCTGTCTCTTTCTTCAGACAGAAGCCTTCTTTCCCCCAATAAATATACTCTGCTTTTAAACTTCATTGTTCCTAAAATTCATTCTTCAATTTTAGAGAACACCGTCTCGCACAGATATGTAGCAGGCTTGGGGTTTCCCTCCACTGTATCAATACATGGCCTCTGGACACCTTTTCACCCATAGTGCACACCCACAGTAGTCAGTTGTGTCACTCAAGCAGTACACGTGTGAAACTTGCTTCGTCATGTTCTTCAGCCTTCTCCTTTCGGCTATGGCTACACATCTCATCCCCTTCACCTTGGCAAAAACTGAAAAGGAGGGAAGGAGTGAAAAGTTAGGATGATACTTCAACATAGGAGAGTTCCAGATTGATAAGTTATAAAATACAAGACCAAGTATGTCCTAAATACTTCTTTAGGTCTATGATGTCATACAAACTTCCTCCTAGTGCTTTCCAGAGGTTAATCAAGCTAGGGTTAGTTATTTCAGGCCAGCAACTGTCTCCTTTGTAGTATCCACAAATTGGTCACTCCTCATCACTCATGACAGGTAGATAACTTGCCTTTAATAATTAAGATGCTGATGCTTAAGAGTCAGTTATTTAAAAATGAGACCTAAGTCAGTTGTTATTCAGCAAGCTCATGGTAAAATAATTTTTCATTTACTTTCATTGACATAGCAGCTATAGTAAACTGTATGTAAATGCCCATGGGCTCATTACTGTGTCTATTATGGGCCTTTTCCGGTGATTTATTTTTAATCTAAAAATAGGGTCCAAAGGGCTGTTTCAAATGTTTCATGTCAAAGGAGTAAGTGTGCTTTTCTTCCTAAGGTTCAACATCCTTCTTCAAAGAAAAGGCATTGACTCCTTGTTAGAGCTTCTAGTATTGTCCTTTGGTCAGAATTCGCCACCTAATCACCAACCTAGGAAAACCTGATCTGGGAAGCTCTTCATAGAATGATTTAACATTCACCCTGCAGCACACAGCTGCTCCAGGTTTGGACTTCTTTGAGATCAGATGTTCTCCAGTGGGTTTTGCTTACTTTCTAGTTTGTACAGCTGAGGTCTTTGTATTAACCCACATAGGTATTCTGATATAGCTAGAGGGTGGGTAATGAGCTGGTGAGCAGAATGCAGGGACTGCTAGAGGGCCAGTTTTCCCTTTTTTTTTTTTTTTTCCTTTTCCCTTGGTTGGAGAAGCCCCACTTGATTATAGGGAAGACTCTTCATGAGCACCCGTAAGATACACTCCAGGGATGCTTGCAAATTACTAAGATCTATGATCGCATGCAAGCAATTTAATCCAATAGTCAGTGAAGTAAGAGAAATTATTTTTAAACTGCTTGCATTTGTACTTCATGTGGTCTGGCCACACTATTTATTACAACGATTTTATTGCATGGTCCTTTTAAGGTGGTATTTTGAAAACTGATGCAAATATCTTGAGGGGAAAATCTTTAAATAAATTCAGATTTACTCTTGCCCTGTTTCTCAAATAAATTTGTAATACACTTAAGACATAGATCTCGAACGCATCTATAAATATATGTGTGTACACACATCCATCCTCTAGATGAGAAATTTTGAATTTGATCTCAAAAGTGTAAGCAATAAATGCTAAAATTGAGAAATGGGATCATTTCACACTAAAAAGCTCTGTGTCAACAAAACAAAGAGACAGTCTATAGAATGGGATAAAACATTTGCAAATTCTTTATCTGGTTAGTTGTTAATATCCAGAAACTTATAAGGAACTCAATTCTATAGCAAGCTGAGTTTGTGGTTCATGCCTCTAATCCCAGCAATCTGGGAATCTAAGGCAGGAAGATCACAAATCTGAGCCCAGCCTGAGTAGTGACCAAAACCTTTTTTAAAAGAAATTAAAGGGCTGGACATGTAGGTCAGAGTGAAGGTCTTGAGCTCAATTGTTTTAAGAAAAACCCACTTCATTCCAAAACAAATCACACATCGAGGGGGCTCAGATAATTCAATTCAGAATGGGCTAAATATCTCAATAGATATTTTGCAAAAGAAGAAGTACTACTAGCCAACAGATCTACAAAAAATTGTTTAACATCACTGACACCAGGGAAAGGCAAATCTAAGCTAAAACAAGATCACATCCCTATTAGAATTACACTTATCAAAAAAAATAACAAATGCTGGGAAGATGTGAAGTAAAGAGAACTTAGGCAGTCAGAGGAAGTGTAAAGGAACAAATTCATTATGGAAAAGGGTATGGAGCTTCTTCAAAGCTCCCAATAAAACTATCATATGATCCAGCAATCCCACTATTTCACTACTGGGCATACCAGAAAGGAAATGGATTCAGTATGACAAAGAGGTGTGCTGATAAAGAAGCATTCTGACATGACAAGAGTGTCATATTTATTATAGCACTGTTCACAATAGCCAGAATATACAATAAATCTAAATATCCATTAGTGGTTAAGTGGAGAAAGAAAATGTGGTGTATACACACAGAAAGAAATACTATTCACATATTAAAACAGCATGAAATCATATCATTTCCAATAACATGGATAGTCCTGAAAGATATTATATTAAATGAAATAAGGCAAAATACAAGTACTATCTGATCTCACTCGTATGTGAGTTCTGAAATAGTTGACTTCATGATAGTCAAGATGAGAACAGTGGTTACCAGTGGGTGGGGAGCGTAGGAGGGAGGGAATGTGGCAAGTGCTTGGTCAGTGGGTATAATGTTTGAGTGGAACAGAAGGATTAAATCAGGTGTTTTGTGGCACTGTAGCTAATAATAATGTATTATATATTACAGAATAATTAAAAGAGTATATTGGAGTATTCAACATGAAGTTATTAAACTTTAAGGTAATAGATATGCTAAATACTATTGAGTTGATGATCATTCGATGTATACTTGAATCAAAACATTATGATGGTCTTCAGTTCTATCCATTTTGGGGCAAATTATGGGATTTAATTCTTTATAAATTAATAAAACTCCATTGTGTGTCTGTACTATGTTTTCTTTCTTTAGTCTTCTGCTGGTGGGAACAGAGGCCAATTCCATATCATGACTGTTGTGAACAGCACTGCCATGTACATGGGTACCCATGTTTGTCCTCTACATGCTGATTTCATTTCATGTCTCCAGGAGTGCCCATCAAATTCTTATATGATACAGAATCAATTTCTGGACTATCTATTCTGGGTCCTATGTCTACATATTGTTCTTCTCTTAGTAATGTTATTTTATTAATCAGAGCTTTATAATATATTTAAATAACTAATATGTCTACTCTAACCTCATTACTCACATTCTAAATTTAGAATGGTTAGACAAACATTTATTTTTTCTTCTTGAAGATCAGAATCTTGAAAAGTTTCATGGAATTTTAATTTGATTTTGTGTAAGTCATTTTAAAATTTGCATGATGGTTTTATAGGGAAACAAAATAAATAGGCTGTATCTTTAAAAGAAAATTTGAATCTCTTCTGAGAAGAGAAAACAGTAATCAGACAGATTGAATGATTCAGTCAAACTTAGTCAGGTCTTACTTTAGCCATGGGTGAGAAGCAATCTGTTGTAACCTGGAATTATAGGGTCAGAAGTTACCTCAGACCTGCAGGTCACTCTTTCTTCTGTGTCCCTGTGAATGACTGGTAAGAGAATTTAGAACATTACAACAGAACAAACGTGGATTTGTTGCCTGATCCATTGAATTGGTCACCTGACTATCTTGCAGGTGACATCACAGAAAGGAGTAGTAGATTCTAACTTTTCTATATAAGGGCAATGGATTTAAGTATATTCATGTGAGGGGCTCTTCCATGCAGTCCTGTCTTCTTTTCTTTTTCATTATAAAGATGAAAATGCAGAACAAAACAAACAACTAAAGCAAACAAAGGTATCTCTGTAAATAAAACATTTTGCTTGTATAGACAACCTGAAGAATAAAATTGACATGATGTGCTCAGTCAGTTCACTGGCATGAACCAAAGGAATCCTCTCCTTATGGCTGGTGAAGGAGCACCAGTTATAATGCATAAAAACTGAAAAAATGGAAGAAGGTAGAGAAAAAAAAAACTGGCAATGTTAGAGAAGCAGAATTCCTGACCTAACTGCAGCCATTTTGTTAGATAAAGCTGCAGTCATTCCATTTTCTGCCACTGAACTCAGCTAAATTATGATTTGTCATCCAATTAAAACCTCTGTAAATGTGCTACAAACAACTTATTACATATACAGCTGTCTTGGTTACTTTCCTCGTTGCTGAGACAAAATACCCAACACCCAAAATGAAGGAAGGGAAGGTTTATTTAGCTTACAGTTTGTGGAGGTTTCAGTCCATACTTGGCTGGTTCTGAGCCCGAGTGGCACATGGCTGAGGGCAACAGTTCATGGCAGCGGTACACAGCAAAGCAACAAGTGCAAGAAGTGAGGAATGGCGGCCAGCTGCCTCTTTCTCTTCCTTACATATAAAAACTACCCGCCCTAGGGCTGTATAGCTCTCACACCCATAATCCCAGCATTGGATCATGGGTCAGTCTTAAACTCTAAAAGCCACCCCATAACTGCATGAGGATTTGGGGAGACATGCAGACACAAACCATAACAACAACTATGCTCATCGCTATGGTCACCACAATATCCTTGGTATTCTAGCCTTCAGCAAAAGTTTATCTCATTCTTGTTGTGTTTATTGCCCTGTAAGTTCTTTTGAAAGCTCTTAAAATCTGTTTGCAACCCCCAACTCAGACACTGGAGATTACTACTTTGTAGTGTGCTAGCATCCATAAAATTTCCTTTCTTCTCCTGAGCTCCTAGCTACTACTAATACAAGTTTTCGTGCAACACTATAACCTTATCCACAACCATCAGTTGAAGTTTTTGCTATTGCTTTTATTTTTAAAATGTTTATTAGTACATGTTGGCAGCACTAATAGTCACACTCGTCATGGGGAGCGGGTACATGCACATACCACATCTTAATTCTTTTTGCTTCCCCTTACCCGCTCCCTCCCTCTATCCTCCCTCTATCTTTGGTCTGTCCCATTTCATTTTTTTCTTCGACACAGGGGAATGAAATCAGAACCTCGACAGTGAGCTGCTTCCTCAGACCTTTTTTAAAAGTTTTATTTTGAGACACAGACTCACTTATTGCTAATTTGTTCAGGCTATACTCAAACCTGTCTCCTCCTGCCCCAAGCCCCCAAAGTACTGAGATTACGGGCATGAGCCACCACTACAGGCTAAAGTTATAATTTTATGTAATTTATTTTATGCTAACCTCAGATTTCTGAATATTAATAATAATTACCTTTAATTGATTGAGCCACTCCTCTGACTGGCTGAAAAACTTTACTATTCAACATTCACAAAACTAAGTAAGTTTAAAAGAACTTTAAACTTCACTTCTGAGTTAGTATAAGGCAGAAATATTCTGAGGTAAGTGGATTTGAGGACACATATGACTAAGAGTATAAATGTTTGGGTATGGGCAAAACTTCCAGGCAGTACATCAGACTTTTCAGGCAGCAGAATTAGTCACTAATTCCTAGGTTAAAGGGGACATAGGTAACATTTATGTCACAGAGAGACTACAGAGAATTGTGCTCTGAGGCAAACACATGCTGTGAAGTGGGAGAGTTGGGAAATGGAACATTGAGGTTGGCTGGAGGGGTCTGCTGTGCTGATGGGTCAGGGAAGGGCAGTGAGCACACTCTCCTTGGGTGTCCCCCTTCCCCTACCCGCAGACCCCTTTTGTGACTCTCCCATGCTCTATGATGCAGCAGTGGTATATAATCAAGCTCCTGCACCCCAGAATTCAGTTACCTCAGGCAGCCATGTGATTCAGATTGTGGAGAACTTTCTTGTCTGAATAGCTACAGTAAGTCATGGCTAAGCTGTGACTCATTCTTGGATACTGACCCCATCTGCACCCCCCTGAGTGTAGTGCTTTTGCTCTTTCTTTTCTTCTGCTTCCTGTTGCTAAAACCATTGTTACCAACTCTTTGGAAAATGAAGATATCCAAAGGGTATGGAAATATGGGTGAGGAGTGTTGGCATTAAATCTTCGCTGAATGTTGTATAAAATTCTGCTGTGAATCCATCAGGGCCTGAGCTTTTCTTTGTCAGTAAGATTTTAATGACATTTTGAATTTCATTAACTGATATTGGGTTGTTCAGGGTTTTTATATCTTCCTGGTTCAACTTTGGTAATTTGTACATTTCTAGGAATCTGTCGATTTCTTCTGGGTTTTCTATCCTATTGGAGTAAAGATTCTCGAAGTAGGTATTAATGATCTTTTGAATTTCTGTAGGATCTGTAGTGACTTCATCCTTTTCATTCCTTATTGCATGAATTTGAGTTCTTTCCTTTTTTTTTTTTTGATAAGATTGCCTAGAGGTTTATCAATCTTATTTACTCTTTCAGAAAACCAACTCTTTGATTCACTTATTTTTTGCAGAGTTTTCTTCATCTCAGTTGCATTAATTTCTGCCCTAAGCTTTACAATCTCCCCCCTTCTCTGGGCTTTGGGCCTCACTTGTTCTTCTTTTTCTAAAAGTTTGAGGTGCGACATCAGGCTGTTTATTTGTTCTCTTTTTGTTTTCTTTATGCATGAGTTCATCACTATAAATTTCCCTCTGAGGACTGCTTTCATTGCATCCCACAGATTCCTATAAGTTGTATTTGTATTTTCATTTGTTGGTAGGTATTTTCCAATCTGTTCTCTAATTTCCTCTGTGACCCATTGGTTATTCAGGAGGTTGTTGTCTAATTTCCAAGTATTTATAAAGCTTTTGGAATTCCCTTTGTCATTAATTTCCAATTTCATTGCACTGTGGTCAGATAATATGCATGGGATTATTTCAATCCTTTTCTATTTAAGTAGGTGTGCTCTATGGTCTAGAATGTGGTCTATTTTAGAGAAAGTCCCATGTGCAGCTGAGAAAAATGTGTATTCTGGTGTTGTGGAGTAGAACACTCTGTAAACATCTACTAAGTCCATTTGTTCACACATTTGGTTCAGGTCTGTTACATCTTTGCTGAGTTTTAGTCCAGTTGACCTGTCTCTTTGTGTCAAAGGGGTATTTAGGTCCCCTATCACGATAGAGTTATTGTTTATTTGGTTTTTTGTGTCCGTTAAGATTTGCCTTACATAGTTTGGTGCTCCAGTATTTGGTGCATACATGTTTAGGATTGTTAATCTCTTCCTCTTGCAGTTTTCCCCTAACTAGTATATAGTGGCCTTCTTTGTCTCTTTTGATTGTTATCAGTTTGAAGTTTACATTGTCTGCAAACATAACAGCTACCCCTGCTTTTTTCTGGGAACCTGTTACATGGAGGATTGCTTTCCAACCTTTGACTTTCAGTCTATGGATTTTCTTTTGAGTAAAGTGTATTTCCTGTATACAGCATATTGTGGGATTCTGTCTCTTAATCCACTCTGCCGGTCTGTTTCTTTTGAGTGGTGAATTGAGGCCATTTACATTGATGGTTATAACTGTTATACGTTGGCTTATTCTTGTCATGCTGTTTACTTGATGTTGCTTTCCTGCTTTTGCTGTTTAATTTCTTGTTCTGCTTAAGGGCTCCTTTCTATTGTTGTTCTTGGGATTGTGATCACTTCTTTCTCTGTCTGGAATATCTTTCAGTACTTTTTGTAATGTTAATTTGGCACTCATGAAGTTCTTCAGTTGTTCTTTGTCATGGAAATATTTTCTTTCTCCATTGAATTTGAAGGATAGTTTTGCAGGATACATCAGTCTGGGTTGGAAGCTGTTTTGTCTGAGAATCTGTAATATTTCACTCCAAGCTCTTCTTGATTTCAGTATCTGCTGAGAATTCTGCTGTGATTCGGATGGGCTTTCCTTCATAGGTGATCTATTTCTTTTCTCTAACAGCTTTTAATATTGTGTTCTTTTGCTGCATATCTGTGATCTTGACTATTATATGCCTAGAGGTGGTTTTATTTGGGTTGTGGCTCATTGGAGTTCTATATGCTTCATTTACCTGCACATCAGTTTCTTTTTCCATTCTTGGAAAATTTTCTGCTATTATCTCTCCAAATATTCTTTTTATTTCATTTGTGTTGCCTCCTGCTGTTTCACTGATTCCTATTCCTCACACATTATTCCTCTTTGCTTCATCTTGCAGCTGTTGGATTGATTTCTCCTGGTTTCTTGTTGACTTTAAGAGATCCTTTCTTTCACGGTCGTTAGCTGTCAGGCTGTCTTCAAGATCTGATATTCTATCTTCAGATTCACTCAAGGGGTTTTTCAAGCTTTCAATGGCAGTTTTCATTTCCTGGAAATCTCTTTGAGACTGTTTCATGCATTCTAATTCATTCCTGAATTGCTCGTTTAACATTTCCATTTGTTGCCTTTGATCTTCTAGTCTCTTATCTCTTTCTTCTCTGTATATGCGAAGCATTTCTTCCATTATGATTTTCATTTCATTTTTTGCCAGAGGAGAAGATATCCAAAGGGTATGGAAATATGGGTGAATCCCAAAAGGGAGTCTTTGTTCCTAGTTCCCATTTCAGTTCTCAAACTAAATGAATTTGGTTGGTTCTAGTGACTGCTGAAATGGGAGGTCTGAGAAGGCAGAGCATCTTCCTCAGGGGAAGAAGCCAGGCAGGAGGAGGGAATCTGAGAGGGCTCAAGTTTCCATCTGAAGCTCACACACTACCTTTTCTGGGAGGAGCAGCAGGGTCCAGGATAAGATTCCAAGCAGTGATTCCCTGGTCCTGACTGTTATAGTTGGAGATCATACATCTCTGTGGGAGAACATTTCCATGGACGCTTGACTCAGGTGTCCTTCATGAAGCCTCCTTTACCTGTGGCACGTTCAGAAGAGCAGTGCTGGCATCTTGGAGCCTCTGAGTCAGGCCTGGATTCTGTGGTCCTGGGTCAAGGTCCTCTGAGGGAGCACCTCATTGTTGTTGATTCCATGCACTCCCTGAGCAATAGATTTCTGACTTAAACATTAGCTGCGAATCTCACAGACAAAAGTTTCCTTTGAGTTCTTCAAAGGAGAGAGATTTCAACTATCTGATCATCTTTTAAAATTAGTGAAAGGAACAAATTTCTATTTATTAAAAGAGGAATCATATAATTCTTAGACATTGAGTATCTTAGACTGGTAAGGAGGAAAATGACTCCCCTTCAATATGTTCTGTCATTCTAAGCATCAGGGAAGAACCAAGAAGAGGAAGAGACATGGAAGATTTAAAGGTATGTTCCTTCTGTGGGGCCTCAAAGTTAGCTCTGCTTCTCCTTTCTTGAAGTTTCAGGTCTGTGAACTCTAAAGATGTCAATTGATAGACGCAGTCACTCTCTAAACACAGAGCCCTCAGAAGATAGGCCTACAGGAAGGCAGTCAGGCCTGGGACCCTTCTCAAGCTCCTGCTCTGCCCACAGTTATCATGAAACAGTGACTGAGCTGAGGAGTGTGCAGTGCCCAAAAGGGAACTTGTGGCATGTCCAGGAAGAACTCATTGCTTTGAAATGAGGTAACCCCTGACTTCTGTCCTTCGCTGGTGGTTCTGAGCATCATACAGGATGATGCATGTGAAGATACTTTTAAATGAAGCCACACATATATGGGGATGTTCTTAACGTAATCAGTCACCATTTTGGGTGATTCTTAGGCCTTTAAACTTCAATATCCTTAGTGTTTCCCATAAAAGGACTCTTTATAAGATCTTTGTTTCTCTACACTCACAGTGTCACCCACTGTCCTGATTTTCCAGGTCAGAGAACAGGCCAAAGTGAACAAGAGGAGGGGAGGAAGCTGATTTCTATTCTAAAAAGGTGACCCATCACTTCCTTCTTTCCTAGTTCCTTTTCCTACATGTTTTATGGAACTGAGTAGCCTTGAATGGCACCCACAGGAGCAGGGGTGCAGACCACATCACAGCTTCTCATTGCATCCTTCAACAAATGACCTCTGAGGACAAAGACTTGCCATTGTAAAAGGAACACAGAAGACTATGCAAGGACCAGGAGGAGCCAATTATACGTGGGATCTTTCTCTGTCTCTGTCTGAAGACAGCACAGCAACTGAGAGAGAGAGATGCCACCAAGAGAAACAGGGTAAGGAGTGGGCAAGAAGCTAAGAGACATACAGAAAGTACGGGTTGAAGACTATCCCTGGGCCTCTGCAGCTAAAGGCCAAGATCAGACCCACATCCAGTACACACTCAATTGCAGGCTGGGCAGTGTTACCCAATACTTTTGAGCTCTCAGCAGAAATGAGAGGAATTTTTTTATTATATTTTAATTTTCGTCTTTCTTTACTGATCTGTTTCATCTGCATTATTTTCGGTCTTTTACCTACATTATTGTTCTAATCTATTTGTCTTCTTTCCCCTTTCCTCAATTACCTCTCTCGATTTAACCATATTTGCATATTAGTGAATATTCCCTCTAGTCTTTCTGGTTAACTTTGATTATCCCTTGCTTGCTCCTGCATTCTTTCCTTCTTCCCTCTTCTATAGTTCCCCAAAGCCTGTGTGATTCGCCCTCATCATTCAGCCTTGCTTCTGCTACATTTCTTGTCAGTTATCTCTGTTGTGGCCACTATCCTTCAATTTCCCCACCATGGGGTAAAACCGCTATACCAAGAGGAAACAGTTTGCATACAAGCTCCCAATTTATGATGGATTCTATTATCTAACTGTAGATTTTGCTCCTATGGTTTAAGGTATAAAATAGTTACCACAGTTGCTCAGTTTCTAAATTGTGCTTGATGTTTTTGTGGTTGCTAATTGTATTACTTTAGCTAGGATGTCATATCTGTTGTAATTAATTGTCCTCCCTCCTGTACTGTGAAGCTCTGGGGTAATAACCTCGCCAGAGCCTAGCATCAAAGGACTGGAGACAAAGCCAAACAGATATCAACATCTCTTTCTTGATAAATTAGGAAAGTAGGATCTTGAGACAGACATAAACCAAGAAACTCCTACACACAGAAGACATCCCTGAATAACAGATATTTCCTAGGGAGGCATTGATTATAGTGATAAAGCTATCTCCTACAAAAACTTACAAGAATCAACATAGAAAACGAAATAAAAAAATTTTAAATACAAAATGACAAGACACAGAAGCAAAATGCAACCTCAGGCCTCTAGCCCACCCAGAACAAGTCCAGGAGACAAGAAGATAGAGGAAAATGGAAGACACACAGTTGAAATTTCTGAAATGATAGTTGCCACTTTCAGCACAGATCTGGAAACACCGGAGAGGGGATGGTGTAGGATGAAGAAAATCAAGAGTCAAGATGCAGTAAGCGGAGGTCAGGAGGATCCTCCTCTCCTGGTGTGAAAGAAGCACCCAATAACTGCAGCACATTTATTCATACACTTGGTAGGTTGCTGTCAGTTGAAATTCCTCTGCTAACAACTTGTTTGCCTGACTCAGTTCAGGTGCCTCATGTTCTTTGGGCTTGCCTTCCTTTAGCTCTGCATGTGTGATCAATCTCCCGTTTCAGCTGTTCCACATATCTACCCCTTCTTTTTTTTTTTTTTTAGTTGCAAGTGATGGGTGGTCAGTTGAAGTTGGAGGAGCTGTGTTTGGAGGACAATGTAGAAGACCTTTTAATTCTCAAACCCTGTTCATTCTGAGTAAACTTACTCATTTAGGCTAAAGATTCCCAGTCCAAGGATTTTAAGCCCCTGCATTCAGCAATTTAACCCTACGCTCTCCATTAACCCCTAACACTAGTCAGTTACCAGTGTAGCTAGCAAGTGTCAGAAAGTGTAACTGATTTGAATTTCTTTTATAGTTAACATTATTACAATGGCAATGTTTTATACATTTTGTGGTTATACTTTTCTGCTGGATGTTCAAGAACAAGTTAAGGTAAGACCTGTATTAATTTTTGGTATCTATCAAGGTCAGTTAAATCTCCTTAGGATTTATCTTGAAAACATGTACAGCATCTCTTAGTTCTGTCATTGTCAGCCATCTGGATGAGTCACAGCCATTGCTTTACCAAGCTGCTTTTCTTGAATGACTGGGAGACTTTTCTCTCCAGTGACTCTCCTTGGGTATACTACACACCATATATCTCCTTCTTCTGTGGCCCAACAATCACTTTGGTCAAAAGATCAGGGACTTATCAAGTTGTGGGAAGTCACAGCTGAAGTCCTCTTATGTCCTGGGTCCTCACTGACCAAGGAGGGCTAGGGCCAAAACACTGGTGGTACTCCTAGCTCATCTGTCTTTCTAGGTTTTGGTCTCCAAACTTCAGCTATTGAACATCCAGAAGGAAAGGTTAATGACATTGCATTGTACTGGAAGAAGTGAGCTTAATATTATAATTTTATATGAATATCAATCATCTTAAAATACACTGTAGAATCATTATTTCCTACCAACCATGGATGTTCTAGTAGTTGAATCCCTACAGAATATTAACAGACAAGAGTTATATAATTTTACACAGAAAATTTGAAATCAAAAGTCATACATAATATTGTAGCATGACAATCATTTTTGTAATACACCTAAATTTCTATTTTGACATAAAATAGCCCTTTTAGTCAATCATCTTTATCTAGTACATAAGAAGTTTTTATGTAATTTGTTAACCTTTAATGGGATGTCATTGAAGAAATTTGTGACATTTTCTAGACTATTCAATATCTAGGCTTCTCTAAATATAGAGGCACAGACATAGAATACACATTGCATAAGTTTTTGTTAAAGGCACATGTTTGAATCTGAAAGAAAAGTGTATCATAAGCAACACTTGTTTTAAATTTTGGAAGATTTGTACATCTGAAGGCATGAATACATTTAATACACCATGAGATTAATAACAATCAATTGTCATAGCCATATGAAAACTTGTTTTTAAATTTAGTTTTGTGCCAAAGCCTCTTTAATCAGAAAACCTTACTGTTTTATTTTGAAAAACTTAATCTTTTAATAATGACCAATGTAAAGTTATCACAATATATATTTAATAGTATTTATTGGGGTAGCTCCCATAGGACTATAGAGATCACTGGTACCTCCTATTAATGAACAAGAACTGGATATTGTTTCCAGACACCTGCTTTCCTATTTATAAATTAAAGTCCTGTCCAACAGTTTCTGCCCAGCCTAAGGGATTTTTTCTGTTTAATTATCTAAACAAAACTTTTGACGACTTATGAAAACCAGATCATATCACTTGTTATTTTTGAACATTGAGAAACTCTCAAGTCATAACACATAAACAAAAATATGCATCACATTTATAAAACCAATTTTAACATAATTTTGACCAGCTGGAAACTATGGTGGAAGCATGTTGGACAAATGCTTTAAAAGTGCAAAGAGAAGAAAAATTAATAAATTTTAATTTATTAATTAAAATGAAGCAGCTCAAATGATGTAGCTGCTTACACTGGTACACAAAGACAAACAAATGTGTATATGAAAAATCAGTTTATAAAATTAAAGTGTACTCAAATATATTTTTGACCAAATTAAATTTTAATAACTCTTTTACAATTTTAGAAGTTTGTAACTACAAATAGACTAGTCAGAATTATTTGTAGGTCAATTATCAGAGATCCCTTATAAGAATTTGGAAGGAATAAAATGTTTTATCTATCAATAATACATATATATTTTGTATTTTATTCTGCTTCAGAATACTGGCAACATCTGTGTTCTTCTTTCATGCAGCTTCCAGCTAAGTTAATTCCATACATTCTATCAACTACTCAGACTTTTGATTCCTACTTTTGGTTACCATCTCCTGGGCGTCCAGGACAATTTCTTTAACTGGCCTCAAGTCAGAGGTAGCCCCATCATTGTCTGCCACCTATGGAAAACAATACTCCATGTGACAGGAACCCAGAGAAAAGCAAAGGTGCTAATTTCTTTGTGGACAGTGTGAAACTTCAAGCCAAGAATAAGCAAAAGATATAAAGAAGGTCATTACCTACTTGTTAAGGGAAAACTTCAAGAGGAAGTGATAAAATCATAAATATGTGTACACCAAATACAACAGCATCCAACTATTTAAGACAAATATTAAGCAACATAAAAAAAATGAGGAATAACACAACTATAATGGATGACCTTAATATCCCATTGTCAAAAAAAGGTAGATCAATCAAACAAAGATCAGCAAAGAAGAAATTAAAAAATAACTATCATTAAGCAAAAATGCAGATACAACTTAGTGGACCTGTGGAAGGAAATGAAAGCAGTCCTCTTTGGGAAATTTACAGCAGTGAATTCTCACATCAGGAAAACAGAATGAGCACAAATAAACAACCTAATGTTGCATCTCAAGCTTCTAGAAAAACAAGACCAAGTCAAGCCCATAGAAGAGAGGAAATTATAAAGATCCAAGCAGAAATTGTTGCAATTGACACTAGAAAAACAATGCAAAGAATCAATGAATCAAAGGGTTGATTCTTTGAAAGATTAAACAAGATAGATAAACCCTTCACCAGCTTTATTTTGAAAAGAAAAGACTCAAATTCAAGCAATAAGGAACTGCAGCAAACCTTGTTGGTCTCTCACTGTACCCTGGAAAGAAGCGCTGGTGGATAAGAGAAAAATGAAGATAAGAGGCAAGAGCTGGGGTCGGGCGGAGCCACCTCTCCCTGATGAGCAGGAGGACTGACTTCCACACTGGCGGCGTTTATTTTATACACTTGCAAAGCAGTATCATGAGAGATAACGATGCCTAGCAACTAAAACTGTACTTGTCCAGGCAGGATATTTTTTTCAATACGGAGGTAGCCTGACCGCCTGAGGCTCTCTGGCTCTGTCCCACCCTCACACACGTGACCAACAACCAACTCCAGTGGCTCCCAACATATCTCCCTTTTCTGTTTAATTGCAGAAGTGATGGGCGTTCAGTTGAAACTGGAAAAGCTATGCTTGAGGAATGTAGTACAAAGTCCATAACAGTGGTCAGCTATCAGTCTAGCTAGCAACTTTCAGAAGTTTTTGGTGACCTGAACCTTTCTACAGCTAACCTATTACTGTGGCACTGCTTCTTTACATCTTGTGGTTACACTTTTCTGCTGGATGAACAAGACCAAGTTAAAGTGAGACCTATATAAATAAAATGTTAACCTTTTGCTACCAAGATCAGTTAAGTCTCCTCAGGAATCATTTTGGAACCAAGCACAGCATCTCTAGACCTTCTGTCAGCCATCTGGATAGTCACAGCCATTTCGAGACCAAGGTGCTTTCTGGGAAAGCTTGAAAGATTTTTTTTCTCTCCTGGTGACCCTCTTTAGGCACACTATATATCAGGGAATCACTTTTCTCTGTTTATAAAATTAAATCTTGTTGATCAGAAGATCAGGGACTCAACCGAGTTATAGGATGTCACAGCGGAGGTTCTCTTATGTCTTGGGTCTTTAATGACCTGGGAAGGCATGGACAAAATAGTGACTGTTCTCTTAGTTCAATTTATCTCTCTAATTTTTGGTCTCCAAACCTCAGTTATTAAACATCCACCAGAGAAGATTAATGACATAACATTGTAAAAGAGAGCTTATTATCATAATCTGAGCTAAATAGCAAACACCTCAGAACATACAAATGGAACCATTATTTTTTAACAACCCTGGATATCCTAAAATTTAAATCCTAATAGAATGTTAACAAACAACACTTACATATTTTTACCAAAAAATTTAGAAATCAAAGCCACACATAACATTGCTACATGACAATCATGATAGCATTTTGTATAATACTTAAATTTTCTTTTTGACATAACATGACCTTTTTAACCAATTATCTCTTAATACATAAGAAGCTTTTATCTAATTTGTTGTCCTTTAATGTGATACGCATCACAAGTTTTGTTAAGGGCAGAAGTCTGATTCTGAAGGAAAGTCTTATCACAATATACAATCTTTGTTTCACATTTTGGAAGACCTGTAGATCTAGAATCATGAATACATTTAATACACCATGAGATTGATACTACTGAATTACCATACACATGTGAAAACCTTTGTTAAGATTTAGTTTTGTACCAAGAGCATTTTTTATGAGAAAACCTTATCATAATTTTTACTGAGAAACTTTCTTTTCACAAAATGACCCAATTATTGGGGTGTCTCCCAAGAGATCACTGGGGGTTCCTTAAAAATAAATAAATGTTGGCCACTCTTCTATTCACCAATTGAAGTCCTACTCCATAATTTCTCCTTACCCTCGGGACTGTGCTTAATTATCTTAATTTTGATATCATTTAAACCAGCTGGTAAATCAGGTGAATGCATGCTTTTAAATCTATAATCCAATTTTATTATGAACAAATGATAAAAGAAAATTATTGAGCTTAAAATAAAGAGGAACAGCTTTTCACAGAATTACAAACATGTGAACAAGTACACAGAGAAAACAAACATCTTTACAAAATCAGAGAGCACTCAAATATATTTTTGACCAAATTGAATTATAGTAATTCTATTACAATTTTAGAAATTTATAATTTAAATAGACTAGTCAGATTTTTTCAATTAGAGATCTCTTAAAAAATCTTTGGAAGGAATAGAATCTTTTATCTAAAATGAATATGTATATTTTGCATTTTATTCTCTTAAGAATACTGTTCACTTACAGCTCAGTATCTCTATATACTTTATTACCTATTTAAATCTTAGATTTCTATTTTGTCAGTTTCTTCAATAGGCCCCTGGTTGAATTTAGTCTCATTGTTCTCTGTTGGCTATAAAACAGTCTCTGAGGCATCACTGTGCACAGGACTGTGTATCAGCTTCCTTAAAGGTAGAACAAACTTCTCCAGATCTGAGTTCATGATATAGCTGGACAGGATGCTCTGGTACCCAAATAGGTTGCTCAGCATTCTCTGGAAAAACACAAGCATACCCTATATCCCAGGAAAGTAGTGGACTGGGTCTCTTCCATTGTCCAATATGGAGATATCTCCCAGAGACCCTTCCTAACCTTTTTTCTTTTACCGGATGGAATTTCCTTTCTTCTGTTGTACTTCTATCTTTTGTAAAATTTCAAAAATTTTAATAGACTTTCATTTTCCAGACATGTTCAAAGAAAGTATCATTAGAACATTTTTAGGATTCCCCTTAAAAGAATCAGTGTAATATCTAGGAGTAGGCATGCAAAGACTGTTGGGATATACTTGAAAAAGCTCATTTAATTTAATTTGCCTAGTTAAATTAACTACCTCTAAAAATTTCAAAACAAAAATGTGTATCTGTTCATAATATGGACTCTAATTGCAAGGTCAGGTTGATGCAGGAAAGAATCTTCTCCCACTTAGCTACTGGCTAGAGCCATTATGTTAGAATGGACCATTCACATCTGGGCACACCTTGGCAGGTGTCAATACTAAGCAGCAGCTGATTGCTTTATTGTCTGGCACAGTACCTGGGGCACAAAGTCCTGCAGGAAGCCACAGACTTCAGGAAACACGCCCTTCAAGTCCTGCAGTGGGGTGAGGGTGAGCATCCCCTCTGCCTCAGAGACTCTTACCATGAGGGTAATGAGGGGCTCAGGCCTTGCTCCCTGCTCCCCGTTGTCACTGCCAGGTCCAGCCAGCTTCTGGTCAGCCACTGTTCTGGCCAGCAGCCCTGGCCCTGCTTTTGCCCTTGCCACATGTGGGGCCACAGGCTGCAGCACCTTCTAGCACAGCCCTGGCCTTCCTCCCCAGGGCCTGGGCACAGGATAGCCACCATTGGCAGGTCCTCTGGCTGTCTAAGGCTTCTCATGCCCCGTTTCCACAATGAATTGTCAGCCTCCACAGCTGTCTCCTTTGCTTCTTGATCGAGGTTTCCCGCATAGCTCCTCATCCCCGTCCTTGTTGCCCTCCCCAGGCCCATCTAGCTCTAGTCTTTTGCCTGCTTCTCCCTGTGTGGCTTCCTCTATGCTGACCTCAGGCGTTAGTCTCTTTGTGCCCCATACTTACAGTGATAATAGCCATATTTCTGCTGGAAGCACAGATGCTTCATGCTTCACTTGGCACGCGGCGGTGATTTTTCCTGCAACAGTGGTGTTTGTGTCTCCACCATCCCTAGCCCTCCCTGCCACCAGGGGCCAACCTGGCTTCTACAGCATGGCCTGTGGGGCTGCCTCACCAGTTCGAGCTTCCTGTTGCTCCTACCCGGCCATTGGTGGTTGGGATGTCTTCCTTGCTGGCCCTTCATTCCCCTCTGGTGCTACAGGGCCCAGCCTAAGCCACCAAGCAGGCAGGAAGCACGCAGGGGCAGCTGGGACTCCTGGGTCCTAGACCCTGCACAGCAGCATCTATGCCTGAGCATGCACTGTTTCAATGCATCGGTACCCATAGCTACAGCCAGCAAACATTGCTGGTTCACTTGTATCCCCATGTCACGAGAGCTCATGTGTGACAGGAGCCTGGCAGAGGAGAACAAGGCAGGAGGATGTTCCCCCCCCGTGGACCTGCCAACTACTGGTGCCCTTGCCATCCTGCACGTAGGGGAACAGATAGGAGGAAGCACATGCCGGGTACCTGAATGCACCCAGCACCTTGTCCCCCATTGCAGCCAGCTGGACAGCCCCCATTGTTTGGTGGGGCTGAGGCAATCTCCAGTGGGGGTTTCCCAGAAAGGGCCAAATTCTCCCAGCAGTTCTAGATCAACACTGATTATTTGAGCGATAGCCTCACTGACAGTACAAGGACTGCAAAGTTTAGTTACAGATAATGACTGTGCCGCCCTTACAGGTGTAGGACAGCGATTCCAGACGAGGTGCCCCTTATTTCCACAGCAAAAACAAATGGCCTTGCTTTTCCCCTTTCCTCCGGGCTGTGGATGAATAACCTGAGTAATAGCTGCCGCCAAAGTAGCCCCCTGTACATATGAGGGGCCACTATCTGCACAAAGCTGAATCATCTCCGGCAATGTGGCCCATCTTTTGTGGGCTCTTAATGTCTCTTCACACGGTTTATTTGCATTTTCAAAGGCTAGCTGCTGAACTATTAGTTTGCTAGCTTCTGTGTTATTTATAATCTTCTCACTAGCCTGTAATAAGCATGCAACAATATTCTGAAAAGGTTCCTCAGGGCCCTGAGGAATAGAAACCAAAAGAAGGGATGCCCCTCCCTTAGAAGGGAGTTTCCTCCAAGCCCTCATCACAGCCATTTGTTTGATTGTATATTTGCAAGTGAAAGGTAAGTTGACTGTTTGTGGTAGTGAAGTCATTTTCACCAGTTAGCATATCTTTTGTAATGGCTATGTTGTGAGTAGCATTCCAAGCTGCCAGGTCAAGGCAATATTCAAGAAAGTTTCCTTTCCACGTCAGATAATCTCCTAGACTTAAACATGTTTTAGCTATTCCTTTCCAATCATTTGGAGCCATAACCTGTTGTCCTAGAATTTCCAATGATCTCAAGGTAAAGGGAGCAGTAGGGCCATAAGTAGCAACCACTTGTTTTAAGTCTTTTAAAGTGTTGAAAGATCAATGTATAACTTGTCCCAGATTTTGGGGGACTTCAACCTCAGTAACAGGGTTGAAACCCTCCATGGGCTCCCCCATCTGGCTTCTTTTAATGCTAATTGCAGGGGAGACAGAGAAAATGGCTCTACTCTCTGAGAGGCAGAAGTTCCAACCTGTGACGTAGCAAAATTTCTCTGAGTTGAAAATGTCAGAATCTGGAGTTACCTCTCATCTGATGAGCAGGACAGATTTCAACAGTAGGGCGTTTATTTTATACACTTGCAAAGTAGTATCGTGAGAGATAACATTCCAAAGAAACTAAGACTAATTGTTCGGCATGTTTTGTTGAATACCAAGGTAGCCTGACCGCCTGAGGCGCTCTGGTTTTGTCCCACCCTCACACACCTGATCAACAACTCCAGCGGCTCCCAACAGATAAACCCTTCGTCAACATTATTTTAAAAAGAAAAGAAAAAAACTCCAATTCATGCATTGAGGAACAAAAAGGGTGAAATCACTTTGGATCCTGTGGAAGTTCAGAAGATCATCAATACTTCCTTCAAAAATCTTTGATTTTATTTTATTTTAAAGAAAATAGTAAAAAACAATTGTGAAAATTTTTAATATGGTGGAAAACACAGAAGTGGACATATTCCTAGAAATGTATGAACTATCAAAATTAAACAAGACAATATAAAAGTTGTGAATAATCCAATATCAGCTAATGAGATTGAAAAAATTTACCAAGAAAGAAAAGCCCAGACCCTGATGGATTCAAAGCTGAATTCTACAAGAAACTGAGAGAAGATTTAATACCAATTCTCCTCAAACACCTTAATAAAATTGAAATGGAAGCAATACTCCCAAACTCATTTGTGAAAACAAGAATTACCCTGATACCAAAGCCAGAAAAATACCCAACCAAAAAAGAGAACTACAGGCCAAATCTCTCCAAAGAACCTAGCTGCAAAAATCCTCAATTAGATACTAGCAAACAGAATGCAGCAAATTATTAAAAAGACTATACACCATGACCAAGTGGGATTCATCCCAGGAATGCAGGGATGGTTCAACATATGAAAATCAAAAATGTAGTAGTATATCAACAGGTCTGAAGACAAAAATCATGTGGTCATCTCAGTGGATACAGAAAAAGCATTTGACAAGTTCTAATAACCATTCATGATTTAAAAAAAATCAGAATAGATGGTCTTTATCTCAATCTGATAATATCATCCTTGACAAACCAACAGCCCACATCATAGTAAATGGATAAAAAAAAATGAAAGTTTTCACTCTAAAACCAGGAATAAGACAAGGACATCCATGATCAGCACTCCTATTCAATATAGTTCTGGAAACTTTAGCCAAAGCAATTAGACAACAAAGAGAAATAAAAGGAATAAGGATAGGAAAGGAAGAAGATAAATTATTCTTATTCATAGATGACATAATATTCTACATAGAATACTCCAAAAACTCCACCAAAACACTTGTAGGTTTAAGAAATAAATTCAGTTTTATAGTTGGACACAAAGTCAACATTCAAAAATCAATAGCATTCCTGTACACAAATGATGGAGACTACTATGAAGCAGAAATTGAATTAGCTAATGGACTTTTCATGTTTACTTGTGAATCTGTCCAAAGCCTCTTCCAGTTGTCTGGAAATGGGCAGCGGACTCACAGTAAATGAACCTCTGAGTCACTAATCCTTACTAAAGCCTGTAATGGCAGATGAAGTCAGAAAGTCTAAAAGGACAAGGCAAGATCACAGTCGAGGGCACCTGGATTGGATCTCAACTAGATAAAGGCTATAGCCTCAGGCATCTCGCTCTTGGGTGGATTAATTTAATACCTTACTTAGAGAAGTCCTTGAGTGGTTCTCCCCTTCCTGAATATTCCCCAACCTTCTTTTGATAACTAAATAAATATGGGTCACCCAGATAAGTTCATGGTTTTACCCCTGAGAGAATCTCATATTCTGTGAGAGGGCTTTGATCCTACTGAAGCCCTGACATCATTCCATTCACCTCTTTTTATTTAGCCTTCACTGTACACTTGTCTGCGATATTGTAGACTTGTGCAGCCCACAATAGCTAAGGGATATTATTAACTCCAAATACAGAGAACAAACTCACTGAGAGAAAAATTAGATAAACACATCCTTCACAATAGCATCCAAAAAATTAAATGCATAAGAATCAATCTAACAAAAGAAGAAAAAGATCTATACATTAAAATTATAGTACTCTGAAGAAAGGAGATCAAAGAGGATATTAAAAAATGAAAGGTGTCCTTTGCTCATGTATAGGAAGAACCAACATGATGAAAATAGCCAGAAAGGAGGGAGAAATTATGCATGTATGTATACACAGGATAGCTAATATAGTTGTGCTACTGACTTCTATTGCTTCATTGAGAGGAACAGTTAATGTTTAATTGTCTGATCAATCTTACACACCTATATTTGATTACCTGGGTAATCAAACCAATTTGAAGATACCAATATGCAATACAACAAGCATTGTTACTTTTCTATCACCTCGTCTGAAATTCAGTATTTTTTGTATTTTGCATTATTTTGTAAATGTATGTGTGTTTGTTAATACGTTTTCATTCTTTTATCTTTAAAGTAAAAGAAAGTGGCCATACTCCCAAAATTGTTATACAGGAGCTGGGGATATAGCTCAGTGGAATAAGCGCCTGCCTAGCAAGCGCAGGGTCCTGAGTTCAATCCCCAGTACCGCCAAAAAAAAAAAAAAAAAAAAAATTGTTGTACAGATTTAATGTAATCCCAATCAAAATACCATTAGCAAACCTCACAGGACTAAAAAATTTCCTAAAATTCATTTGGAACCAGAAGGAAACTAGAACAGCAATAGCAATTCTGGGCAACAAAGGCAATTCAGGGTGTGGCACAGTCATTGCCTGGAAAATACAGTACAAAGCTATGATGAAATCAGCATGGTACTGGCAAAAGAACAGACCTGAGGATCAGTGGAACAGATTAGAAGATGCAGACCCAACTGCAAACACACTCAGACAACTTATGCTTACCAGAAGAATGAAACATGTTCACTGGAAGAAAGATAGAATGAAGCATGTTAACTGTAATAAATGGTACTGGAAAAACAGACTTTCCACATGCTGAAGACTAAAACTAGAACCATGTCTATTACCATACACTGAATTAAGTCCAAATGGATCAAAGATCTAAATATTGAAACAACAGTAAACATACTAGAAGAGAAAATATGTAGAAATCTGAAAGACATGTATAGGCAGAGAGTTCGTGACCAAAATCCAGACTGCATAGGAAATACTTCAAAGAATAAACAATGGGGATCTCATCTTATAAAAAGCTTTTACACATCAAAAACAAAAAATGACCAACAGAATGAAGACATCCAAAAGTGGGAAAAATTTTAGGCAATTGCTCAGACAAAGTACATGTAAAGACATATATCTAGAACATATAAAGAATTTTTAAAAATCAGGCCATCTGAATTCAAAGACCTAATCTAAAATGGGCATTTGAGATGAATACAAGCTTCTCAGATGCAGAAATACAAATGTCAAGTAAATATGAAAAAATGTTCAACATCATTGATCATTTGAAAGGTGCATATTAAAATAGTATTGAGATTCCATCTCACTCCAGAAGGAAATCATTAAGAAATCAATCAATAATAGATGCTGGAAATTTGATATGAATTTTTGGGTAGATTTTCTTTTTTCTGCAAATATTTATAAAGGCCTGTGCTTGCGAGTTCCCAGTGCAAAAGTTTGTTTTTCCCCTCACTCCTATAGGCATCAGTTCTCTGTTCCTGGTGCAGCCCAGGGCAGCCATCCCAAGCTCAGAAATGCTCAAAATTGCCTCAGAGTGGCAGCACTGGTCCATAAAAGAGGCATGCCCATCAGCTAGTTCTTTTAACCAGAAACTGAGTTCTGCAGATCCTTTCAGAATCCGAAACCTCATCATTACTTAAGTAACTGGAAATATTTCTCCACTTTTCATCCGATTTGTTCCCCAGAAAGCAACAGCAGCTCAGTTCGACTTTCTCAGTCTTCCTGGAAGTGAGGAGAAAACAAACTGGATTTGTTGCGACCTTCTCTTGGCCCACCGACATTCCCTCTCCTCTGGCACAGACCATTCTACAGCAGGCCTCTGCCTGTTGAGAAATTCTATGTTCCTGTTAGGCCCCTCCCAGGGCTTAGGAGAAAGAGATACTGAGCTAAGAAGTAGGGCAGGTATCTCCCCTTCTTTTCTTTTTTTTATTTTAAAAATTATAAAACTGACAACAATGAACACAAAATCAAAACAACACAAAAACAACAAAAATGATACATGATCTTAAAACAAAACGATAGACATTTACAATGGTTTATATTACATACCGCTATCTTCAATGAAGTTGCTCAGTCCGCTAGACAGAAGAATGTAGGACTGATCAATCAGACAATAACAAGTAAAAAAATTTTTTAAAATAAAAATAATAAAACATTGAAAATAATGCACAGCTTCACCATAAAAGATGCTAGGAGTTCAACAATGGTTGTTATACTGCATATTCTCAAATCAATCACTCTCATTACCAAATTCAAGCATGCAAAATTGGTCAAGAATAAAGAAAATTTTAAGCATTGATTGTTCCTCTCAATAAACAACAGACATCAGTAATACACCTATTCCAGCTATTCTTATACATACATATAAATTTTGTTTTTCATTAATAAAACAAAATAACAAAACAAATACAGAAAACAGCATAGAGAGCAATAAAAACAATACAGAATCTCAAAACATGGTGATAGGATATTAACAATGGTTGTTACATTACATAATGTCATCTTCTATAACCAGATACAGGCATGCAAGATTGACCAATTACACATTAGTAGTTCCTTTCAATAAACCAACAGATACTAGTAGTACAATTATGCTAGCTATCCTATATACATATGTACATATTTCTCTCTTCCTTCTTTCTTTTTCTTCTCTCCTCCTCCATCCCAGTTGCTCCTTCCTATTTGAGCAGTTTCTTTTCCCTTTCACAATATCTACTGAAACTTTCAGATTTTATTTAACCTTTCAGGTTCTTATAGTAGGGAGGAAAAAATGATGTCACATATGTGAATCTGATTTATTTCACTAATAAGTATGGTGTCTAGTTGCATCCATTTACCTATAAAAGCTTCTGGTTTGTCTTTCTTTATAGCTGAGTAATATTCCATTGTACAAAAATACCGCATCTTTTATATCTGTTCCTCAGTTGATGGAAATTTGGGTTGTTTCCAAGATTTAGCTATTACAAATTGTGCTGCTACAAGCATGGTTGCACATATACCACTGTGGTATGTTTTCAGCTCTTCTGGAAAAATACCCAGAAGGGGAATAGCTGGGTTCAATGGGACCTCTAATCCTAGCTTACTGAGGAATCTCCAGACTGATATCCACAGTGGTTGCACCCGTATACACTCCCACCAACAGTGGAGAAGAGTTCCTTTTTCCACACAGCCCCTGCAGAATTTGTTATGGGTTTATTTCTTGATGATAGCCTTTCTTTCTTGGGTGAGATGAAATATCAGTGTTGTTTTAATTTGCATTTCCCCAATGACAAATTATGTTGAACATTTTTTCATATTTATTTGCCATTTGTATTTCTTCATGTGAGAAGTGCATATTCATTTCAGATGCCCATTTTTGTATTGAGTCTTCGAATTTGAAGGGCCTGATTTTTAAAAATTCTTTGTATGTTGTAGACAGGAGTCCTTTGTCTGAGGGACAGTTGGCTAAAATTTTTTCCCAATTCGTGGGTTTTCCTTGCACCTGGTTGGTGATTTCTTTTGTGTGTGTGTGTGATTTCTTTTTTTTTTTTTTTTCCGGGACCGGGGATCGAACTCAGGGCCTTAAGTGCTTAGCGGCAAGCACTTACCCCACTGAGCTGCACCTCCAGCCCCTGTGATTTCTTTTGATGTGCAAAAACTTTTTAATAAGATGAGATCTCAGTTATTAATTCTTTCAGGTATTTCCCATGCAATTTGGTTTTTGTTTGTGAACTCTGCCTACTCCTATGTATTCAAAACTTCCAACTAAAATCTCTTTACATTAGATCTAATGTTTCTGTTTTAATATTTAGATCTTGAAGCCATTTTGACTTTATTTTGGTGCATGGTGATAGGCTTGGGTCTAGTTTTAGTCTTCAGAATGTGAAAAGCCAGTTTTTCAAGCACCATTTGTTAAAGAGGCTATCTTTCTTCCAAGGATCATGTTTGGCCCCTCTGTCAAAATAAGATGGCTGAGTGTCTTTGTGGTTGTGGCTGCATCTTCCAGTCTGTTCTGTTGATCTTCAGGTCTGTTTTTTGCCAAAACCATGCTCATTTTATTACAGTAGCTTTGTTGTATAATTTCAAATCAGGAATTCTGATACCTCCTGCCTTGCCTTTGTTGCCCAGGATAGCTTTTACTATTATGATTCTCTGCTGGCTCCAGATAAAGTTTAAGAATGTTTTTTCTAGGTTTGTGAGGTATACCAATGCCATTTTCGTTGGAACTGCTTTGAATCTCTATAACAATTTTGGTAGTAAGGCAATTTTCACAGTATCTTTCTATCTATGAGAAAGGAATATCCTTCCATGTTTTTAAATCCTCTTCAATCATTTTCAGAGTAATATGATTTTCACTGTAGAGATCTTTCATGTCTTTTGTTAGATTGATTCCTAAATATTTCAGTTTTTGGATGCTATTGTGAAAGGTATGGTTTCTCTTATTTCTCTCTCAGTATGTTTGTTATTTGTATATAGGAATGCTATTGATTTTTTCCCCTGTGGTTTTCTTTTTGCTGTTTTTTTTTTTTTTTTTTTTTTTTTTTTTTTTTTTTTTTTTTTTTTTTTTTTTTTTTTTTTTTTTTTTTTTTTTTTTTTTTTTTTTTTTTTGACGGTACTGGGGATCGAACTCAGGACCCTGCGCTTGCTAGGCAGGCGCTTATTCCACTGAGCTATATCCCCAGCCCCGTATTGATTTTTGAGTGTTAGCTTTGTAACCAGCTATGCTACTGAATTTGCTGATTAATTCTAAGACTTTTGGTGGACTTTTTGTGGTCTTCTATGTACAGTATCATGTCATCTGTGAATAAAGATAATTTTACTTCTTCCTTTCTTATGTTCATTCCTTCTTCCTTTCCTATCTTTATTTCTTTTATCTCTCTCTCTCTCTTATCTAATTGCTCTGGCTTGTGTCTCCAGAACTATCTTTAATAGGATCGTGGACAAGGGACATCCTTGTCTTGTTCCTGATTTCAAAGTGAAAGCTTTCTCATAGATGGATTTGATCAGATTGAGGTAAAATCCATCTATGCCAATGTTCTGTAGGGTTTTTATCATGAATATGTGTTGAAGTTTTTCAAAAGCTTTTTCTGCATCTGTTGAGATTATCATGTGATTCTTGTCTCTAGCTCTGTTGATATGGTGTATTATACTGATTGATTAGTGTATATTGTACCATCCCTGCATTTCTAGGATGAATCCCATCTGGTCATGGTGTATTATCCTCTTGATGACTTGCTGCATTCTTTTAGCTAGTGTTTTATGGAGAATTTTTGCATCTATGTTCATTAGGGAGATTGGCGTATAGTTCTTGTTTGGGTTAGTTCTTTTTCTGGTCTTGGTATCAGGATAATACTTGGCTCCAGGAATGATTTGGGGGGAACTGCTTCTCCTTCTATTTCTTTAAAGAATTTGAGAAGAATTGGTATTAAATCTTCTCTAAATTTCTTGTTGAGTTCAGCTGTGAATCCATCAAGGCCTGGGCTTTTTTTTTGTTGGTAAGTTTTTAATTGCATTTTCAATTTCGTTGGCTGATATTGGGTTATTCAAGATTTTCATATCTTCTTCATTCAGGTTTGGTAATTCATATGTATCCTGGAATCTGTCCATTTCTTCTGCATTTTTCATTGAATGAGAGTAAAAATTTTCAAAGTAGATGTGATGATTTTCTGAATTTCTTCAGGATCTATAGTGATATCACCCCATTCATTCTTTATTACATGGATTTGAGTTTTTTCCTTTCTTTTTGATAAGGTTAGCTAGGGGTTTATGAATTTTATTTATTTATTTCAAAGAATCAATTCTTTGATTCATTAATTCTTTGTATTATTTTCCTAGTTTCAATTGAGTTAATTTCCACTCTGATCTTTATAATTTCCTCCCTTCTTGGGGCTTTGGGATTAATATTCCCTCCTTTTCCTAGAAGTTTAAGGTGTAACATAAGATTGTTTATTTGTGTTTGTTCTGTCTTCCTGATGTGGGAATCTATTGCTATAAATTTCCTTCTGAGGACTGCTTTCATTTCATCCCACAGGTTCCAGTAATTGGTACCTGCATTTTCATTTGACTGTAAAAAGTGTTTAATTTCTACTTTAATTTCTTCTGCAACCCATTGGTTGTGTCCATGTGCTTATGAAGCTTTTGCAATTTCTTTTATCACTTATTTCCAGTTTCATTGCACTATGGTCCGATGATACTCATGGGATAACTTCAATCCCTTTGCATTTACTTAAGCATGTTCTATGTGCTAGCATGTGGTATATTTTAGAGAATGTCCCATGAGCAGCTGAGAATGTATATTCTAATATTGTTGGATGGAATATTCTGTAAAGTTCTACTAAATCCATTTGTTCACATGTTTGGTTTAGTTCTGCTCTTTTTTTGCTGATTTTTTTGTCTACATGATCTATGTGTTTGTGACAATGGTGTGTTAAAATCCTCTGTTACAATTGTGTTATTACTTATTTGATTATTCATGTCTATTAAAATTTGCCTTATGTAATTCTGTGCTTCTACAGTTGGTGCATATATATATGATTTTTATCTGTTCCTCTTAAAGTTTTCCCTTAAGAAGAATATAATGACCTTCTTTACCTCCTTTGATCATTGTTGGTTTGAAGTTGACTTTGTCTGCAAACAGAACAGCTACTCCTGCTTTTTTCTGAGTTCCTGTCACATGGAGTATTGTTTTCCATCCTTTGAATTTCATTCAATGGATTTCCTTTTGAGTTAAATGCATTTCTTGTATGCAGCATATTTTTGGATTTTGTTTCTTGATCCACTCTGCCAGTCTGTTTCTTTTGATTGGTGAGTTGAGGCCATTTACATTAATGGTTATTACTGACAGGTATTGACTTCTCATTGTCATGTTATTTTCCTGCTGTTGGTTCTGCACTTTGCCCCTCTGTTTAATTGCTTACCTTGCTTTGTAGTTCTTTTCTATTGTTGGTCTCGAGATCATGGTCATTTTTATCTCTTTGTAGGATTAATTTGGCACTCATGAACTGCTTGTGTTGATCTCTGTCATGGAAGTATCTTATTTCTCCATCGGTTTTGAAAGACAGCTTTCAGGGTTCAGCAATCTGGATTGGCAGTTGTTTTCTTTCAGGACCTGAAATACGTCACTCCAGGCTCTTCTTAACTTGATGATCTGTGTTGAGAAGTCTGCCATGATTCTAATGGGCTTTCCTTCATGGGTGATCTATTTTCTTCCTCTAACAGCTTTTACTATCCTATTACTTTGCTCAACTTCTGTGATCTTAATTATTATGTGTCTGGTTGTAGATTTATTTTGGTTATAGCTAATTGAAGTTTTGTATGCCTCACTTAAGTGTGTACATGGTTCTTGTCCCATGCTTGGGAAATTTTCTGATCTCGCTGCTGCAAATAGTCTTTTTTGTGTCTTTCATGTTGTCTCGTGCTTTTTCATGGACACCTATGAGCCTTATATTGTTTTTCTTTGTCTCATCTTATAGCTGTTGAATTGTTATTTGCTCTTCCTTTGTTATTCTTAACAGATCTTTTCTTTCACAATCACTAGCTGCAATGCTGTCTTCAAGGTCTGAGAATGTCTCTTTCATTTCACGCAAGAGGTTCTTTGAGTTTTCAGTGGAATTTTTAATTTCCTGAATGTCTCTTTGAATCTGTCACATGCATTCCAATTCTTTTCTATGCTGCTCATTCAAAACATTTTTTGTGTTTCTCTATTTTTTTATCTATGCCTTCTTTTGATATGCCCAGCAATTCTTTCACTATGATTGTCATTTCTTTTTATACCTGAGCAATTATTACTGATCTGATTTCCCCTAGAGCCTGATGTAGTTGCTTCTTTACTTCAGTTCCTATCATTTCAGAGGTTTCAGGTGTGTGACTTCCATGTTATTCCATGCTGATGTTTCCTGGACTTGTTCTGGGTGGAGTGTTTGGCTGAAATTGCATTTTGCTTCTTTTTTTTGTCATTTTCAAATCTCCCTAGGTTTCTGGGGATTCAGATTAGTTCCTGAGATGGCAGCTGGAGGCTGAGCCATAGTACCTGGGCCCCCAGACAGCTCACCCAGGCTTTCTGAGTCCAAGGCAGTGGGTGTGGGGCCAGATCATCGAGGTCCCCACGCAGTTCACCAAGGCTTCCTGAGTCCAAGGCCACTCCTGTGGTGGTGGCAGTGGGAAGGGCTGGATGATCTGGGACTCCAGGCCCCTCACCAAGGTTTCCAGAGACCCAGGCCCCTACTGCATTGGTGGCAGGGGGCAGGGGATCTGATACCCCTGGCAGCTCACCCAGGCTTCCCACATCCAAGGCCCCTCCAGAAGGTCTCTCCCCTGCTTAAAGACAGATTCATTTTGCATTAAATGTTTGCTGCCCACCTCTACTTCCTTTTGTTCCCTAGGGCTAGAGATCAGGCTGCTTCTGGAGATGGTGGGCTCTTAGGCCCCTTTTAGTCCTCCATTCCCACTCCCTTTACAAATTTACAAGAGTATATTAAGTTTTAAGATGTCATCCCCTCTCCTGTAGCCTCATACTACAGACACTTGGAGACCCTTAGCACTGGTCATTCTCTTTCATCCAGGATACCAGTTAATGTGCTTACCACTGACTCCAAAAGACGGGGAAAGTCTTATACTGATATTTGTTGCCATATTTGGACTTGTACATTCCAGAACCATCTGAGTGTTCAACAACAGTAAATTTGTTAAGAACTAAATTTATACTATATTCCCACTTAGGTATTTATTTTCTGGTACTAGAAAGTCAACCCATGGCCTTTGTACTAAGTTATATATATATTGTATTTTGATGCAGTGTCTCACTATGTCACTAATTTGCCCAGGCTGTCACCATCCTTCTGCCTCAGACTCTTAGAATGCTTGAATTACAGATGTATGCCACCACACTTATCTTTGACAGATAATTAAAATTACCATATCATAAGATTGAAAATGATCATTAGAAAAAATAGATGTATACAATCAATGTACATTGCATATGTGTATGAAAATGTGATAATGAAATCTATCATTTTGTACAATTAATATATACAAACTATAAAGTTAAGAATTAAAAAGAAATAACCTGACAATTAGACTAAATGTAATGTAAAGATAACTGTCTTTTAAAACTATGCAGTGTAGTGAAAGACAACAAAACTTTATTGATGGTGGCTTTATTGAAGTACTGAGAGGGCAGGTGAACATTTTTATATTCCTACCGAGTGTCTTTCATGTTTATATATTACTTTAAAAAGGAAAAAGAAGTTTGGGCTGCTATTCCTATAAGACCTTGGAAGATGATGCAGCCTTCTGTCATCATGGTTAAAATGCTTCAGGAACTTATGCCTACATGATTGCACAAGACCATGTGAGTTAAGTGGGGATCCAGAAGCCACTGTCATCCTATCACCAAAAATCTGCACTTTCCACTTTCCAAGAAGGTCACAAATGCCATCTAGGAGATAGGATTCCATCAATATGGTTATCAGATACCACTTTAATCAGGTTTTGCACTGTAAAATGACTGTGGTAGATAGAACATAATTACTATCATAAAGCAAATCCAGCAGGCATGTGCCTTTATCTGGTCCAAGGTGTACAGCTGTGCTTCCACACAGAAAAAACTCTCTTTCCTGGAGAAATCCTGTTTCTGGGTGGATAACAGGATTTGTGGAAAAATGAACACATGATACAAGACAAAGTAATGAAGGGAGTCAGATAGATGTTTGAAAATCTTCCCAGTGCAAACTAGAGTCAATTCCTAGGTACCCTCCTAAAGAAAACATCCAAGTCACAGCCATTCCTATTTGTGGTCAGGGAGACTGATGGCCAGTGCTCATCTCATGACATTCCTCCTAGGAGTGGGTCCATGAACTTGGAAGTTTAAACACTTGTAGCCTCATTCAGCAGATGTATCCTTTCTCTCTGCTGGCCCCTCCGTCCCTGCCATTTCTGCCAGGCATAAAAGAGCTGCCACTGTGTGGCTGTATGATTCTGCAAAGGCTGAACTAAACAAAAAGCAAAACCACAGTGTGTTCTGGGAATGGGTCATCATGGTGGCAGAACTAGTTGTGGCTTACATGGTAGACCAGCAGTTTCTGGCTGGGACAACTTTAAGAGCAAGGGTCAGACTCACCACCAGGGTATGGTCCTTGCCCAGCAGCATGTCAAGCCTACCATTATCCTAGTACTCTGACATGCCCTTGTGCTCCACAGACCTATAGTCCTTTCTGCTATAAGCCATTCTACCATTGGATTATGTGGTCTCTCAGGTTAACATAAGAAATCTATCTCTTCCCTTTAAGTTTGCCAGCTCAATGACTCCCATAGCAGAGAAAGAATTTTCAAGATGTATGAGTTAAGGAGATATAAGAAGGTTTCACTGGGCTGCACTCAAAGACTGGAGTGTACATGCTCAGAGAAGTGACATGCATTTACTTTTGTAGTAACTTTAGCTTTGGGGAAGAGCTAGAATTCTCTAGAGTGGGGTGCCTTAAGGGGATGTCTTCAGAGTGGGTGATACAGAAGGCATATCTGTTTAAAATTGAGATATGCTGCCCATCACTGTTGCTGTTTCCTTGGGGTGGAGGAAACACAATTTACAAGTAAAAGGGACAGTTATAGTGCCCAGATTTACAGTCTTCTTGTAAAAATAAATACCTTTAGGCATTTTTGAGTGAGTTTTTTGGATGGGAAAAAGGCTTAACTTGAAGCTGCAGTTTTCCTTTAAAGTACAACTTTAAAATCTCAGTTTGTTTGTCTCCTTTTTACCAGTTTTTATTTCTTCTGTCTTCGCTCAAGTCCAGGTTGAAGTCCATAGCTTTGAATGAAAAAGCCACAGGAAATATGATGTAAGAAGCACAGGTATACATCATGGTCCAAAGCACAGGCCAGATGATATCTGTGTCCCAGTGCCCCACTTTCCACCTTAAGTATATCTTATCAGAAATGATTGTGACTAGAAATTATTTAGATTTTGGATTTTTGTGTCTTGGAATATTTGCATTTATATAATGCAATGACCTGAGGGTGGGACCAAAGTCTAAATACAAAATTCATTTTTTATAGGGAAAAAGTTTAATTGGAAATTTGGGAGAAAAGAAAAGGATTCCAGTTTAAATAGCTGGAGGCAGGGCACACTCTGATACAAAGGTTCACACTCACCCACATGGAAAGGATAGAAGCCAGGTTTCAAAGATTGGTGGGAGGGTGGGGATCTGATTTATCATTATCAAAGTCCTGCTGTCATAGTTTTGGAATCTTTGTGGCCAAAAAGTGGTTTTGTGTCCATGAAATGATTGTCTCTGTTGTCGTCTGAGTCATATTAGGCTCTGCTTCTCTTGTAATCCAAGTAATCACAGGTTTAGGATAATGGCTAAAGGCTTCTAGCTGTAGCTGAATATCCCTGTAAACCTCTTACCGTGGTGTCCTCAGTTGTTAAGGGCAACTGAGATTATGTAAACTCAAGGCTACTCACCTCTGTCCAGCCACTTCCTAGGCATAAACCCTAAATGATCAACATATCTCTGTGTAGAACTGAGAAGAAATTTGACCCAAGATTTACAATAACAAAGGATTCATATACAACCTATACGTTCAAGGTAGTTAAACATTTCCAGTATACCTGAATTTTGACTGTGATAAGTCACATGGGGTCAGGTATTCAATGTTCCATTTGCATGTCATGTTGATAGTGAAAAAGTTTCAGACTTTGGGGTATTTTACATTTTTGGTTTTTAGTTTATATGTCTTCCCAAACTATTTATAAATACATATACACATGCACGTTATTTTATATATATGTAATTTCTGTAACAAAGTTCATTATTATTATTATTACTAACCCCAAATGGACTTTTGTGCACTGTATTTAAGACTGTTTCTCAGTCTTATTTATTCTTATTATAAGTGTTAGTTCTCCTCATTATTTAAACACAAAACAATTAGGGTGATCATTGTCTCCATACCTTGCTACTGTGAATAGTGCTGCAATAAACATAACCGTTTTATAAAGTGCAGACATCTCTTCAGTGTAGTGATCTGATTTCCTTTGGATGGATAGCAAGTAGTGAAGTTGTGAATCATATGGTAGCTGCATTTTAACATTTTGAGGAATCTCCACACTATTTTCCACAATGGTTGTACTAATTTACATTCCCACCAATAATGTACAAGAGTTCTCTTTCTCCATATCTCTGGCCTCACTTGTTGTCTTTTTAATAATAGTTATTCTAATGGTATCACTGTGATTTTGACTTGCATTTCCCTGATGAAAGTGATGCTGAACATGTTTCTATATATATAAAATGTGACTAAAAATATAGTGGATGCTTAAATTTTTAAAAATTTATTACAGCAAATGATACATTGCCATTATTGACTTCTAAATAGTCTCACCTGCTTCAAACATAGCAATCCCTCATTCTTGCCACTTCCTGAAGAGTTTTGGAAGTCTTATTTTCTGAGTTTCTTTAGCTGCCTCCATAACTTAAATTGATTCAAAACATTTGTAAGAGGTCTGTCAAATATGTTTTGTATTTGTCCTCATCTACCTTACTCACTAGATGTGGCCCTGTGTGAATTCTAGCACCTCCCCAAAGCCAAAGTTATTACAGAAGTAAATGTTTTGAATGAATTTGTATATGAAGGAATCTGGCACAAGGCAACTAAAGCCACCCACAGGAGATGACTTCCAGAATTGCTCCAGAAAGTGGCAGGAACGGAATGATTGTGCTCAAAGTAAGGGGAGTACTTTGGAGGGGATTAATGGCAATGTTTCTTTTAATGTAATACATTTTTAAGTGACATTTTCCTTATATTTTCTGGTCAGATCCCATACATACTGGTGCTTTGTCTGTGTTGTGATGGTTGATAAATTATGTCAACTTGAGAAGTTTACAAGTTTAATTAAGCCACTCATCAAGAACCCAGTATCCTTACTTTGTAAACATCCTCATCCTGTGCAAGAGGAGGGCATGGTAATTTTGTGAGTGCTACACCTGCCCTGGGGGTGGGGTGGTAGCCTGCGTAAAATGTAAGGGAGAAAGCAGGCTTGCTATCTTCTGCCAACTTGAAGAGCTGCCCCTGTGCCATGTCACACTGCCTTGGAGCCAGCTGATTATGGGCTGAAACCTCCACAAAATGTAAACTATACAAACTTTTCCTTCCTTAATTTTGGGTGTTGGGCATTTTGTTTCAGCAATGAGAGAAAATTTAAAAAGACAGAGAAGTGGTGTCATTGCTGTGACTATACCCGACCATGTAGTTCAAGAGACCTTGGGAGTGGCTTGTGGGAAGAATTTGGAAAGGTTTGGAGATATCCTGAAAGAGTAGAGCTGGAACACCTTAGGCTATTTTTTTATAGGAGATGCTAGTCAGAGCTCAGAAGACCAGAAAACTGGCAAAGACCAGGCTTGGGAGTTTTCTCTTGGGAAGAAGATTGCATTGGTTGTTGGACTCCAGATGATGTGTGTTATGGCTTGGCGGAAACTTTGTCTGCATTATTCTCATGCCCCAGAGACTTTGCCTAAGATTAAGACTAAGGGTGATGGACTAATTGATCTTGCAGAAGAAACTTCAAGGCAGGTGAATGTTGAGGCAATAGCATGGCTATTATTCAGGCTTTTAGCCAGATTTCTGCTAAAAAGCAAGAGCAAAGAGCTCAGTAGTGTTGGGAGTAGCAATCACATGTGCAGGGCTAAGACAAAGCTTGCCCAAAAACACAGGGAGCTCCTTGAATCACGTAAACAAACTGTTTTCTGTTTGTAAGCTGGTTGCTAAGCAGAGAGGTTGAAACTCACACCTGCCCCCAAAGTGTATAAATAAACACTCCAGTGGTCATTGTCCAATCTTTCTTTTCCATCCAAAAAGAGGCCTCTACCTGACCTCAGCTTTCCTCTCTTGTCTTTATTTCCTAAATCCCATCTCCATTTTTACCCGGGACTACCAAAAGCCTCATCAGTTCAAGACAAATTGGCGAACCAATAAGGACACACATGGTAAGGAGACTTGATGGGCAGGATGCTTCTCACAAAATTTTGTGTGCAATTAAAGGAGCAAGTAGGTCAATGTTCAGCACAGAAGTGTTACATTGGCAACTATCAGGTGTAAAGATTGGGGCATGGAGGTCTGCTACCTTAAAATTATATATATATATAATTATATACGACACACACACATATATATAATTATATGTATATATAATATATGTGATATTATATATAAAATTATATATATATATATATATATATATATATATATGACTCAAAGAAGCAAAAAGGAGATAAATTGAATTACTAGTAGTTTAAAGTGGGACAACTAGAGTTTCAAGAACCACAGATGTTAGTGTATGTAGAAGTGTTTTTTGCATGCTTGATTCCTGCATTTACTATTCTCTTTTGAATTTTGGTTAGAAAGTGTTTTACATACAACCACAAAGGCTCCTAACACTATTTTAAAATCAAATCCTGAGCAGGAAAAGAGGGCAGAACAAAGGTACCACCAACGCATCTTGAACCCTCTCGTCTTGCTCAATCTAATAAGAAAGGAGCAGTGAAGGGCAGTAGGGACTTCTCCCCACCACAGAGGTATTTCCCCACAAACTCTATGTTATGACACTCAGTGATTTTAACTGCACTGCAGGTGGCAATCTTGGTCTTTTCAGCTGAAACTTCCACTGCTCGTGGAGTACAATCTCTCTCTCTCTCTTGCAATTGGTACTACAAGAAGTCAGATGGGTGGGAGAGTCCATGGAAGGTCTTCAGTATGCCTACCCTGTTAGGGTAGGGCCCTGTGCTTGAGAGTTTGGGGGAACATGCAGACACAAGCGGTAACACCTGGGCACTTGGGGGAAAGCAGGCAGGACATGACTGCGGTGCACCGTGCTCTCTGTCCCACTGTCACTGTCACTGGCGCTGATGTGTGCACCTTTGGCACCAGCAGTTCACTCAGTGAAAACACCTGTGTTTGCAAATCTGGGCAGAAAGGCGACATACAGAGGTAGAGTGAGAGCCAGCACGCGGCCAACTGGCAAAGACAATGGCCGCACAGCCCCATTCCCTTCTGCCTGGTGAACTGGCTCCCAGAAACTTCGTGGTCATCCCTGCCAGCTGGCCACACCCATTATTAAACTAGTGAGTGGTCATGGCCCCAAAGGCAGTAATCACCAAGTCCCCTGGGGGCTCACAGGCAATGGAGCCCCTTCCTGACAATAAGGCAGGACAATGAGACACTGTCAGCAACCTGCCAATCCCTTAGGTGACAGAGTAGCAGCTGCAGCCAGAGGCTGCAAAGAGGTCTCCAGGTTTTGCCTGATTTGAACCATACAGGGAAAATCAAAGTTACTTAAACCACTGTTCCAATCACCCCAGAATCTCATATGGTTCAATCACTCATTCTTTTCTGAACAAAATTTTAAAAATTTATAAATAAATTTTAAAAACAGATCCAAGAATTTTGGTCTTTTGACATCTCTTGGGGGTCAAAGATAGATTGATTAGTTGAAGAAAAAAAACAGTTTAAAGGGCTTTTAGACACAAGAGCAGATGGTCTGCAGTGTGGCAGCTATAGGTTTGCAATAACAGAGGTGCTAGATTGCTGGCCTGGAGGGATGCAAAATGCTGTTCCTCCTCACAAGGAACGGACCCTCACAAGGACTTTCTGCTTCGCAGGGAACACAGCCTCACAGGGAACACAGCAGGTTTTTTTTTCTCACTCTCCACTATAACTGACACTAAAAGAGAAGCCTTTACTTTTTTCCCTGAAAGTAATTAATTTAAAAGGCTGTTCCCATCCTCAAGATAAAAAACCATTTTGCCTTTAGTTAAAATATCATATTTCCTAAGATTTACAACAATTGGGATATTTAGAAAGATCACTTAAAGGTCTCTCAATTCCTAATAGGATTGGTTTTACAATCCTACATTTTTTTACAGTCCTACATTTATTTGGTATAGAAAAGCTTCGATATTTTACAAATAGGTATAAAGGTTTGGAATACAATCTGAAAACAATAGGGTTTAAATAGTCGTTTGATTTTGACAACCCATTTAAATAATGGCAGTCCTAATGGTGGCCTCCAAAGGGCTACAAGTTATAATTTCTTCATATTTGGGTCACCTTATTCAGTAAAGATATATTGTGCCCCAAACTGTTCAGATAAACCCAAACTGATTTTCACAGTTTGTGGAGGTTTCAGTCCATATTTGGATGGCTCCAAGGCAGGGAGGCACGTGGCAGAGGGCAACAGTTCATGGTGGCAGAAAAAAGCAAAATCAACAAGGGCAAAAGGGAGGACCAGCAGCAACCAAGCCTCTTTCCATTCCTGATATTATATTCAAGCTACCTGCCCCAGGGCAGGTATAGGACTCACACCTATAATCCAAGCACTGGTCTATGAATCAATCATAAACTCTAGAAACTTATCCAATGACTGCATTTGGCTTTTGGGGGACTTCTAGACATAAACCATAACACAGAGGTTTTGACTTTCCCCAGTTTAGTATGAGATAAGGTATGTGTTTTCCTTATATGGCTTTTATTATTTTGAAGTCATTCCATTATTACTAATTTTTGAGAGACCGTGAGGGAATATTGAATTCAATCTAATGCTTTTTTATGCATCTATTCAAATAATCAGACAGTTTTGTCCTTAATTCTGTTGCTGTTTTATTTTATTTTATTTGAAAGAGAATAGCAAATGAGATATAAAAAGAACAATAGCAGCATACTAATATCACAAACATAAACAAACCAAGGGAAGAACATTTAAAGTGATACAGGATTTTAAGACAAAATAATACAAATTAACAGTGGTTGTATTACATATTGTTATCTTCAACTACATTGCCCAGATTAGCAGATGTAAGAATGGAAGATTATTCAAATCATTAAAGAAAATAAGAAAATAATTATTAGATAAAACATTAGAGATAATACAGAGTTTCACTAGACAAGATGGTAGGAATTCACCATGGTAGTTCCATTGCACATTGTTGCCTTCAAATCAGTTGCTCAGATTACCAGATATAAGCATACAAAATTGGTCGAACATAAAAAATTTTAAGCATTAACTATCCCTTTCAATATACCATCAGACATCAGCAGTACAGTTATCGCACTTGTCATATATATACATATATATATATAAGCTTCCTTTTTTCTTTTAAAAAATAAAAGAATGAAAATATTAACAAAATATTAACAAACACACATACATTTACAAAATAGATAAATACAAGAACAATAGAAGCAATACTGAAATTTAGACAAGGTGATAGAAAATTAGCAATTGTTGTATTACATATTGATTTCTTCAAAATGGTTACTCAGGAAAACAAATATAGACATATAAGATTGGTCAAATAATTAATCATTAATTGTTCCTTTCAATAAAGAGATAGAAGTCAGTAGTACAGCTATGTTAACTATCTTATATACAAATAAACATAATTTTCCCCTTCTTTTTCTCTTTTCCCTCATGCCAGTTGTTCTATACGTTTGAGCATCTTCCTTTTGTTTCATAATGTCTATCATATCTCCTAATTTTATTCACTCTTTGAGCTTTTTACACTAGGTATACAATAAATTGTTCACACATGCAGGTCTGATTTATTTCACTTATGAGTATGGTCTCCAGTTGTCACCATTTACCTATGAAAGCCTTGAGTTTATCTTTCTTTATAGCTGAGTAATATTCCATTATATAAAAATACCGCAACTTTTTTATCCATTCCCCAGTGGGTGGACATTTGAGTTGCTTCCATGATTTAGTTATTACAAATTGCACTACTATAAACATGGGTGCACATATATTGCTGTGATATGATGTTTTCAGATATTCTGGGAAAATACCTAGCAGGGGAATAGCTGGGTTGAATGAGACCTCTAGACCTAGTTTTATGAGGAATCTCCAAACTGTTTTCCACAGTGAGTTCACCAGTCTGCATTCTTACTAGAAGTAAAGAAGAGTTCCTATTTCTCCACAGCCTCACCGGTATTTGTTATTGGCTGATTTCTCCATGATAGCTATTCTTACTGGGGTGAGATGAACTTTCAGTGTTGTTTTAATTTGCTTTTCTTGAATGACTAATGATGTTGAACATTTTCTCATGTATTTATTTGCCATTTGTATTTCTTTGTCTGAGAAGTGTGTATTCATCTCAGATGCCCATTTCTGGATTGGGTCTTTGAATTTGGACAGGTTCATGTTTTTTAATTATTTGTATGTTCTAGATAGAAGTCCTTTGTCCAAGGGTCAGCCAGCTAAAATTTTCCCAATTTGTGGGTTTTCTTTTTACTCTGCTGGTGATTTCTTTATATGTGCAAAAACTTTTCAGTAAGATGATATCCCAGTTATTGATTCTTTGAAGTATTTCCTGTGCAGTTTGGTTTTTGTTCATGAACGCTCTGCCTACCTTCATGTCTTCAAGATTTTTACCTATTTTCACTTCCAATAGATTTAGTGTTTCTATTTTAATACTGAGATCTGTGATCTGTTTTCACTTTAGTTTGATGCATGGTGATAGACTTGGGTCTATTTTCATTCTCTGGCAAGTGACAAGTCAGTTTTTCCAGCACCATTTATCGAAGAGACTATATTTCTTTCATTGAACTTGCCATTTTGCCCCTTTGTCAAAGACTAGGTGGATGAGTGTGTTTGTGGTATGGCTGTTCCTGTATACATCTGTTGGATTTTGTTTCTTAATCCATTCTGCTAGTCTGTTTCTTTTGACTGGTGAATTGAGGCCATTTACATTAATGGTTAAAACTGATGTGTGTTGGCTTATCTTTGTCATGGTATTTACTTACTGTTGGTTTCCTACTTTTTCTCTCTGTTTAATTGCTTGTTTTGCTTCAGGGTTCCTTTCTATTGTTGTTCTTGAAATTGTGGTCATTTTTTTCTCTGTCTAACATATCTTGTAGAACTCTTTGTAAAGTTGGTTTGGCACTCAAGAAGTTCTTGAGTTGTTCTTTGCCATGGAAATATTTTATTTCCCTGTTAAACTTGAAGGATAGTTTGGCAGGATACATCAATCTTGGTTGGAATCTGTTTTGTCACAGGACCTATAATACTTCACTCCAAGCTCTTCTCGATTGGATGGTTTATGTTGAGAAATCTGCTTTGATTCTGATGGACTTCCCTTTATAGGTGATCTGTTTCTTTTCTCTATTCTGTTCTTTTGCTATATGTCTGGGATCTTGATTAGTATATGTCTGGATCCAGCTTTATTTCGGTTATGACTAGGTGGAGTTTTGTATGTCTCACTTACTGTCTGTCAGAATCTTTTTCCAGGCTTGGGAAATTCTCCACTATTGTTGCTGCAGATATTCCCTTTGTGTCACTTTTGTTGTCTTCTGCTATTCCATTGAGTCCTGTTAGTCTGACATTATTTCTCTCTGCCTCGTCTTGCAGCTGTTGAATTGATTTTTCCTTGTTCCTTGTTAACGTTAAGAGATCCTTCCTTTTGTGATTGTTAGCTGCTATGCTGTCTTCAAGAACAAAAATCTTATCTTCGGCTTCATTCAAGCAGTTTTGCCAGCTCTCAATGGAAATTTTGATTTCCTGGATATCTCTTTGAAACTGTTTCATGCATTCTAGTTTTTTTTTTCATGCATTCTAGTTTACTCTTGTATTTTTCTTTTAATGTTTTGATCAGTTTCCTATGCTCATCTATCTTTATATGTCTTCTTTAGATGTGCTGAGCCATTCTTTCATTATTGTTGTCATTTCAGTTTTTTACCTAAGACATTATTTCTGATCTGATGTCTTGTATGGCCTGACAGAGTTGTTTCCTTACTTTCATTGCTGTCATTTCAGCAATTTCAGATGTATGTTTACCAAATCCTCCTATGTTGATGTCTCCTGGACTTGTTCTAGGTGGAGTGGAGTTCTGAGATTGCATTTTGGTTCCTCCTTTTGTCATATTTGATGTCAGAGGCAGAGCAACCAGTCTCCCTCTTCCCTGGTAGCTCAGCAAAGATTGCAAGTGTCCCTAGTTGTTCTGGTGGTCAGACTTGTCCCACAGGGGCCACTGAGATGGTCTGCTCACTCTGGGGTCTTCCAGTGCCTTGCCAAGTGTACCTAGTTCTTCCAGGTCTCAGATGTGAACTGTAGTATCTGCAGATCACAGACCACCTGCTCAAGTGTCCCCAGGCAGCTCAAGGCACACATATGACCCAGAAGGGGGCTGCACTGACGGTGTGATCATGTGGACCACTTAGTCCTGTGTCCCTAGACAGTTCAGGGTGCAGGCAGAGCCTAGACAAGAACTGCAGGGTCAGCAGTTTCTGGATTGCCTGATTCAGTGTCTCCAGGCAGCTCAGGGTGCATGCAGGAGCCAGATGCTGGCTATACTCGTGGTGATCATGGACCACGTGATTCTGTGACCTTCAGGAGGTCAGGGCATGCACAAAGCCCAGATATGAACTGTGGTGTCAGCAGTTCATGGATCACCTGCTCTAATAGCTCAGGTGGCTCCTGGCACATGCAGGGAGGGCCAAAGCATGAACTCTGGTGTTATCAGTTTGTGCGGCTTCTGAGCCAGTCTCTCCTGGATGTGCAGGGTGCACAGAGGGCAGAGACACAGAGTGTAATGGCAGCAAGATAGTGGGTCACCTGTACTGTCCCCAGGCATTAGGTGGTTCTACCTGGTTCTCTCAGTGCTCAGCCATGAATGGGGATGTCAGGAAAATGTGAACCTCCTGATTCCATGTCTCCAAGCAGCTCAGGGCATGCAGGAGCTAGGAGTGGGCTGCACTGGCAGTGATTGCAGACTGCTTTTTTCTGTTGATTCTGTTATTGTGATATATCACATTTATTGATTTTTTTGTATGTTGAACTTTTAAAAATTTTTTTCTGGGAATTTTATTTTCAAAATGGACCATATCTATAACAATAAATACCTTAACATAGCCCCAAAATGTAAATCCTGCAAAGTGAGCTCTCATACTATGTTAGAGTAAAACCAGAGACTGACAACAGAAACATACTTAGAATATAACTATATTTTTCTATTTTCTCTCTCTCCTATTTTCTATTAAATTATGAGTTTATTAAACATTCTAAATGTTAGCCGTTTGTCTGAGGAGTAGTTGGCAAAATTTTTTTCCCATTTCGTACTTTGTTGGTGACTTCCTTTGATGTGTGAAAAACTTTAATGAGATTCCATTTATTGGTTATTGGTGTTATTTCTTGTGCAGCCAGTGTTTTATTCAGAAAGTTTTTGCCTACATATACATCTTTGAGAGTTTTGCCTATTTTGTCTCCTGGCAGATTAAATGTTGCTGTCTTAATGTTGATCTCTTTGATTCATTTTGATTTTAGATTACTGTATGGTGAAAGGTATGGATCTAAATTCAATCTTGGGAATGTGGATAGTCAGTTTTCCTAGCACAATTGTTAATGAGGCTATCTTTCCTCCAGCAAAGGGATTCGGCCCCTCTGTCAAAGATTGTGTAACTGAGTATGCCAAAAATTGTTTTTACATTTTCTATTCTGTTCCACTGATTCACAAGTTTGGATTTATTTATTTGTTTTCCCAGTACTGTGTTTCTTTATAACTGTAGCTGTGTAGTATAACTTGAGGTCTATCTAGGATTGTGATGCCCACTTCCTTTCTCTTATTGCCCAGAATTGTGTTTGCTATTCTACATTTCTTCTGATTCCAAATGAATTTTAGGATTGCTTTCTCTCATTCTATAAATAGTGTTAATGGTATTTTGATTGGGATTTCATTAAATCTATACAACAGTTTTGTAAGTATGGTCATTTTAACTATATTGGTTCTGTCTATGCAGAAAAGAGAGGTTGTTCCTATCCACAACATGGGACAGCTTTCCACTTTTTGATATCATCTTTAATCTCATCTTTAAGACCAGCATAGTTTTCATTGTAAAGGACTTTCATGTCCCTGGTTAGTTTAATTCCTAAGTATTTCATTTATCTTGGTGCCATTGTGGAGGATACTGTTTCCTTAATTCATGTGCAATGAGTTTGTCATTGATATACAGAAATGATATTAATTTTTGAGTACTGAGTTTATATCCTGCTATACTACAAAATTTGGTTATTAGTTCTAGGAGTCTTTTGGAGGAGTTTTTAGGGCCTTCTATTTAGAGGAGAAGGTGCTAAGACTATGTAGAGGAGAAGACGCTATCATCTGTGAATAATGATAATTTAGCTTCTTTTCCTAACCATATTCCTCTTATTTCTTTCTATTGTCTAATCTTTCTAGCTAGTGTTTTGACAACTATAGTGAACAAAAGTAGTGATGCTGGGCATTCTTGTCTTCTTCCTGATTTAAAAGAGAAAGCTTTAAGCTTTTCCCCCACTGAGTATATACCTTACTTCATAAATCTTTCTACTCATAAACAATTCCGTTGATGAACAGAAACATTTGGTAAAAATTTGCTTCCATTCATGAACCCCACGTCAAGCTATGAAGAGAGCCGCAGCCATCTTCCCCAAACGAACACAAAAATGGGCGTTTTCCCCACTCTGACACATAGTTGTGGATTCCTGTAGTTGGGGTCCCAGTTACAGACAAACCTGTACTCAGTTTCTGTGCTTTATTGTGTGCTTTTTAGCACAGACAGTACTATAAAGTATTATTCAATCCAGAATGGCCCCAAAGAAATTGCAGACCAAGCATGGTGGTAAAAATAAAGTGCAAAGTGATAAGGAAGGTGACAAGAATGTGCAGAGCAGTGATGAAAGTAATCAGAAAATGCAGAGCAGAAATGAAGGTGAAAAGAATATGCAATGCAATAAGGAAGGCGACAGGAAAATGCAGGGCAAGAATTGTATAAAGGTTTTGAAGAAAATAATCATTGAATTGAAAGAGGAATTTATTAAAAAAGAAGGCATATTATTCATGTGACTGATCTTGCCTCAGAGTACAAGTTGGTGACATCAACAATCTCAATTATTTTGAAGACTAAAGATGCCATCGAAGGAACTGATGTGCAAAAAGGGATGAACATTAAACAAGCAAAGGGCACAAGTGCTGGAAGAGGTGGAAACGCTTCGGTTAGAGTGGTCAAAGCAGAAACAGCTGGCAGGCGATAGTGTTAATGAAGCTATGATCTGTGAAAGAGCCAGGAAATTGCACAGCGATTTACTCCAAGAAAATACCTCTACATGTGCAACTAGTGATGAACTGACAGCCATCAGAGGATAGTTTGATAAGTTCTTTTTTTTTTTTTTTTTTTTTTCCCGGGACCGGGGATTGAACTCAGGGCCCTAGTGCTCAGCGGCAAGCACTTAGCCCACTGAGCTGTACCTCCAGCCCAAGTTTGATAAGTTCTGCAAGAGAAGTAGCATCCACAGTGCAATAAGACATGGTGAGGCTTCCAGTTCTGATAAAGATGCTGCAAAAGATTATAAGAAAGAATTCACGGAATTCATGTAGGCAAAAGGATACATCACTCAACAAGTGTTCAATTGCAGTGAAATAGGGCTCTAGTGGAAGAAGATGCAAACAGAACTTGTACCACATAGGAGGAAAAGGTACTGCAAGAGCACAAGCCTATGAAGAGCAGGTTAACCCTTTTACTGTGTACAAACAAAAGCACTGAGCTAAAGAGTAAACCACTATTGGTGTACAGTTCCCAGACCCTTCAGCATTCAAGAAACAGAATGTGAATAAGAACAGACTGCTTATCATGTGAGGTACCAATGCGAATGCTTGGATCATAAGGCAATTGTTCAGGGAATGGCTGCACAAGGTGGTCACACCCACTGTTAAGAAATATCTTTCTGACAACAAACTGCCTGAAGTGTGCCTTTTTCTGATGGACAATGCCCTGGCACACCATCCAGCCTTGGTGGGTGACATGGATGCTGAGTATGACTTCATAAAGGTCAAGTTCCTCTTCCCCCAACAACATGACACTCTTTCTGGAGCTCATGGACCATCAGTGGTCTGTAATTTCAAGAAGCTCAACACAGAGATGCTCTTCACCAGGTGTTTCAATGTCACTGAAGAGCCATCCTTGACTCTGAAAGAGTCCTGGAAGAAATATTTCAATGCACTCCACTGCATCAACCTCACTGATAAAGCCTGGGGAGATGTCATATATCAGATCTTCAACTCAACCTGGAGGAAGCTATGGCCAAAATATGTTACTGGGGCTGGGGATATAGCTCAGTGGAATAAGCGCTTGCCTAGCAAGCGCAGGGTCCTGAGTTCGATCCCCAGTACCGTTAAAAAAAAAAAAAGAAGAAGAAGAATGCAAAATATGTTACTGAACATGATTTTGAAGGGCCTGCTGCAAAGGTAATGGAGATTCTGTCCATGAGAAAGAGTATAGATCTGGGTGTTGATGGTGTACACATAGAGGAGCCTGTCAGGGCCATAAGGAGCAGCTGACAACAGAAGAACTGGGTGAGCTCCAGAGTGAGCAGTAGAAGGTACTTGTTGAGAAGTATTCCACTGAGGAAGAGGAAGACAGGAAAGAGGTTAGCAGTGGTGTGATAAAACCTATTATGGACAAATTGAGCACCAGGATTTCTTTGAGAAGAACTACCCCTATGTAACTGTAGCAGAGTGTTGAGTCTGATGAACAATAATATGGCCTCTCATTTCTGAAGGGCTATTCAGCACAGGCAAGATCAAGTGGCATTATAAAGGTTTTTCATCAAAATTGACCCTCCAGCTAAGAGACAAACAAGAGGAAATCCCTGAAGTAGATCTCCTGATGTCCTTATGGAGTTAGGCTTTCCCTCTCAACAACCTCCTTCCATCTACCCTCCTGTCCTCCACACTAGAAGGCACCTCAAGCAAGGTTATTGTTCTCTCTTCATACTGTGCTGTACTGCAGTTTGTTTCATATTTTTGTGGTTTAAAAAATACATATGATTCAGAACAAATTAACCTTATTTACATTGAACATTATGGGAAAATCTTATTTGTTTCACAGCCAATTTGGTTCATCATCTGCATGTGGAATGAATTAACAAGTTTGTAAACTGAGGTACCAACTCATTATATTAGCCATTGGTTTATCATAGATGGTGTGTATCAGATTAAGGTAAGGACCTTCTATTTCTATTTTCCTGACAGTTTATTTTAATCATGAATGGATGCAGAATTTTATCAAATACTTTTTCTGAATATTGAATTCATATTCCTGGGCTAAATTTGATTTGTCATGATGAATGATCTTTTTTTAATACTCTGTTGAATTGGGATTGCTAGCGTATTTTTGAGAATTTTTACATTTCCCTTTATTAGGGATATTGGCCTTTAATTTTATTGTTGTTGTATCCGGTTTTTGTATGACAACAATCCTAATATTTTAGAATGAGTTTGGGAAAATTATCTCCTCTGCCATTATTTTCAAATAGTTTAGAAATAATTAGTATTAGTTTTCCTTTGAATTATAGAATTCAGCAGTCAAGCTACCTGGTTCTGGGCTTTTCTTTCCTGGAAAAATTTAATATGGACCCAATTTAATTATTTTTTATCAGTGTATTCAGGTTTTCTATTATTTTATGATTCAATTTCAATAGATTGAAATATGTCCTGGAATGTAAGCATTTCTTCTAGGTTTTCCAAAGTTTTGGCACATAAGTTATTTACAATCATCATTTATGTTCTCTTGTATTTTTATGATATCAGTTGTAAGTTTGTTTCACTTTGGATGTTGAGTTTATTTCTTTGTCCAGCTAAGGGGTTGTCACTTTTGTTGATCTCTTCGTTTCATTGATATTTTGTATTTTTTGTCTATGAAATTTATTTCTGATTTTATTCATATTATTTGTTTTCTTCTGATTTGGGACCTAGTTTTTCTTAACTTTTACTTTCTTCAGATCCAATGTTACTCTATTATAAATATGTGTTTATTGCTATCAACTTCCTTCTTAGCTCTGTTTTTGCTGTATTACACTTTCATTTGTCTCAAATATTTTTTTAGTTTCCCTCAATTATTACATTGACCCATTTGGATGGTCTGTAGAATGTTGCTTAATTTTCATATATTTGTGTTCTACACGTTAACTTCTAGTTTTATTTCTTCATGATCAGGAAAGTTGGCACAGTTTTAATTTTTTTAAATTTATATTGAAACTTGTTTTATTGCCCACCATATGGTCTGCCCTACTGAGTGCTCCATGTACTGTTGAGAAAAATGTGTATTTTTTGGTTGCTTGATAAAATGTTCTGTAAATATCTGTGAGGTCTATATGGGATGCTGTTTAACATTAAAGTTTCTTTGTTGACTTTCTTTGTGGATTAGCTGTTCACGCAGAAAGGGAAGAATTAAAATCCCTTATATTACTATATTGAATTCGGTCTGTCTGTTTAGAACACTTGAAGGTTTTTTTACATGTTTATGTACTCCAGTTTTAAAGATACTAAAACAAAGGCCCACCAGCAACGGAATCTGAGAGGCGGGGCGTTTCCGCCCAATCCCGGCTGTGCGACTTGAACCTCACTCCAGTGACAGAGGCCCACCGGTGTGCAACTCGGACCTCACTCAAGGGACAAAGGCCCACGGATGCCGGAATCCGAGCAGAGGGGAGTTTCGACGCAGTCCCGGCTGTGAGATTCGGACCTTACACCAGCACGGAGGCCTACCGGCGTGGGACTCGGACCTCACTCCAGTGACAAAGGCCCACCGACGCTGACATCTAAGCAGCACTGCGTTCCATGGTCTGTGCCAGCTGGGTGACTCAGACCTTTCTCCAGCGATGGAGGTTGACCTGCGAGGACACATGAGAGGCCACACCCTTCTCCTCTGAACCAGAGACAAAGGCGGACACTCCCAGACACCTGGGAGGCGCGGCGTTTCCTGCCTGAGCCCTAGCTGTGGAACTGGGACTTTAACCAGAGACAAAGGCGGACTCGCTCAGACACCTGGGCGGCGGGCGTTTCACCGCCTGCCTCCCGGCTCTGCGACTAGGACCTTTCTCCAGTGACCTGCGACAACACATGAGCAGCGCAACCCTTCTCCTCTGGTAAGCTCCACACCTTAGAGTTAGGAAGGAAATCCAACTGGGAGGGCCTATCCCTGCTGGTGGTTGAGACCTGCAGAGTGGAATCAGCCTCAGGCTCTGGGGTCCTCGGGGTTGGGAGGAGAGCCCTGCTACCCCCTGACTAACTACCTGAAAAACCTGAAACAGAAGCTGCTGCCTAACCACCATAGGCTTCAAGACTGAGACCCACACTCTTCCTGTCCACACACTGGACACTCGGGTCTGGAAGCCCAGCACTCTCCCACTATAGCAGCTGCGGTCTGAGCCGAGCACCCCAGCATTTGCCTGGGGTGCCTGGGCCCAGTGGTCTATAGTCTGCTACCACCCTGGGTTTAGTTTAACATCCAGGTAAACTAGGGTCCCTAGAGTCCTTAGTGAGCTGCCGGGGTAGTCAGTAGCTCAGCACCAGTCATCTGACATTCAAAATGACAAAACGAAGGGGCAAAATGCAGTCTCAGAACACAACTCCACCCAGAACAAGCACAGGACACAATGACATAGGAGAACTAGTAAACCACATACCTGAAATTTCTGAAATGATCACATCTGAAGTAAAGAAA
>PVLD010008828.1:0-81197 GCA_004027595.1 Dinomys branickii | reverse complement strand
TCTGACTAAATTTGCATGTCTGTATATGGGTCCATACATCTACAATTCGAAGATATCAATGGATAAAGCAACAACTACTGTTGAGACCATATCACCTTGTCTATAGATTAGTTGTGATTGTACTATTTTCTATGATAATGGGTGTCTGTTTGTCAATATGTTTTTGTACTTTTATGTTTCTAAAATTAAAAAAAAAAGACAATAAATACATGAATAAATAAATAAATAAATAATAAAATTGGGCTCTCTAGACTCAGGGTTCCTCTCCAAGGCACCAGAGACATAAACATCATAGAGTGTCACCTCTGAGGGCCTTCCCGCAGTCCCTAAGTAATGTGAGGCCCCAGGGAAACTGCTGCAAACATGCCAATGCTCACGCTGCTCCCTGTGCTGTGAGAAATAAAGTTCTTTCTCTGATTCAGGAATGATGACATCTCCCAGCATTCACAGAACTTCAGCAGACTAAATTGTTGGTTTCCAAGTAGTATAAAATCTTGGAGAACTTTCATAGTTTTGACAGTCAAATGGTCAAAAAAGAATGATTTTTGCTGCCATTTTAATTGGGGTGGATTTCTTACCACCAGAGCTTGATAACGGCTCCTGCAGAAAGTGGCTCCACTTAAGAGTCAAGGAAAAGGGTGTGCCAACTCAGACTCTCCCAATCTTGGGAGAATGAACTATAAAACTGATAAGAAGGATGTTCCTCTGGAATTACAATGCATTTTTTTTTTTTTTTGACTCAGGCACCAAGTAGAAGCAATATCTTGCTACTTTAGGACTATGATGGTTCGGCCCCCACCCAAAGCCTAATGTGCTGGGAAGGGCAGTATATCTGACTTCCTCTTGGCAGGCAGTCTGGCTGAGGAGGTCGGTCATTGGAGGCATCACCTGGGAGGACATAGTCTCCTTCTGGGCCCTTCCCTCACTCTGTTTTCTGGCTACCATAACAAGGACACCACCTCCTCTGCTACCCCTCTCTGCCACGATGCTCTGCCTTGGAACCAAAGTTTTACAGACTGAAACCACTACAAACGGTGAGCCAAAATAAACCTGTCTTCCTTTAGGTTGAGGGTGTTGGGTGCTGTGTCACAGCACAGAAGAATGTGACTAAAACAAAGGCACTTAAAATACTATATAAAGTAGATCAGTACATGACTGCCTTGCCACTTCAATATCTGTGACCATAAAATCTTGTGAGCTAAGATTTTCTCCTCTAAAAATGGAAGCAATGGCTCCATATCATGAGTATTAGGAGATACATAGGAGAATGGTATAAATACTTGACACAGAATTGGTACTTAAAATGCTGAACTGAGTAAGTATGGTGCTGGGTGTGGAAGGTCCGCCTGGGGATTGTTGCCAGCAGCATAAGAGGCAGAACTGGAGAAGAAGAAGGTTGCTGGGAGCCGAGAGAGGCTGTTGGGAGCCTGTTGGAGGTGGAGAGAAGCTCTAAGGAGCTGTTCATTTTCTTGCAGGAGCCTGTAATGCTGGCTTTCCTGTGAACTTCGCTACTCCGAGGAGCTCGGTACCACACTGTTGCTGAGGATGGCTTTCGTACTTTTAGGGGGAGCTTTGGTTCTTATTTTGAGCATCACTTCCTGGCTCCAGCGCAGACCCCTCAGCCTGCTAGCACAGATCCTTCATCCTGCTGGCAGAGACTTTCTAGCTTCTACCACTGACCTTTGGGCCTTCCCAGCGCAAATCTCAGGCCTGCATGAGATACTGTTATGAGTCCTCCAGATGGACTCATGAGAGGCATTGTTATGAGCTCTAGGTCTTCACCTGGACTCACTCAGGACATTATCATGGGATCTAGGGCCTCAGCAAGATTCTTAGGTCTTTAGAGTGTTGACCGACTTTCTGCACTCACTTGTATATGATCCTTTGGGTGACTATTATAAATAATCTTATAAAATATGTGTCTTGTATTACATTGTTTCCCCTTGCAAATATCCCTAAGCCACAATAGTTAGTTATTATCATCGACATTCCTATTAATTAAAATAAACCAAGTCTACCTAAGTTTGACTTCAATTTCAGAGGATGAGCTAGTCTATAATTTTGTTTATATTTTCATAAGCATAATACTCAAGAGGTATATTAAATTGCAGCTGATGGTGGTTGCTCAGTCTCTGAAACTGAGTTTCCTAGACATCAGTTATGCGTGACAGTCTATGTATATATGTTAAGGAACATCTCATCATTGTCTCAAAAACACTTCAGAGAAATCATTGCGGTAGGCCACCTCCTGCTGCGGTACAGTGTGTAACACCCTTGCTCTGGGTCCTGTCCTCTCTACTGTCTCAAGAAACTTGTGCAGTTACTCATTTTCTCTCTTTAGTAAACACCAATTATTGTCTTAGTATGTGCTTAAAGAACAGTATGATAAAGGATATTAAATTATAATTGTATGAATATTTAAATTTAGACTCACAAAAGTATGTTTTCCTTTATGTCCCCACCAACTTTTATCTTCCTTTTAATTTCAAGTTATACGTATTATAGTTGTCTGCTGTGATTCTATACAAGATTCTAACAATCTCCAACATCACAACAAAATAAAGTCAAATTCCAAAAACTATGCTAAGATAAAGTATTTGGAAAAAAAGAGAATAATTCATTATGTCAGTACAAGATATCGAGAAGTGTACTGATTAACTAGCACATTAGACACATTACTCGCTTCCAATAGTTTTTTAACTTCAGAAAATTTAAAGCATTACTCTCACATATAACCTTTTATGGCGCAAATGTGGTTCTGTGAGGGAAAAAAGTGAAATCCCTGTAAAAGATCAGGGACAGTACGTTCCGTTTCTTTCTTTTTGTGATGGGATTATTTTTCTCATGAGGTTTTGGCAGGCCTTTAAATTTGATGTCATTTTTTATTAATTCTTTTTGTACTCTGATGACAGCTAATGGAATGATTTGGAAGCTATTTGCTTTACAGAAAAGATCCAATATAGCTGCCTTTTGTGCCCATTCTCAAAGCTTTTACTTCTTTCTCTTGAAATAATTAGTAAAAGAGAAGAAAGATTGCTGTAATTAGTAAGCACTATAAACTATATCTGGGTTCCTGACATTACCAGTAGCTTTCATTAAAATTAGATCACTTGTCTCATTTTAAGGAAATGTTACTTTTTACTACTTTAATGATATAATCTGAACAATATCTTGACAGGATACTAAGTCTGCAAATGGAATGTAGACCTTTAAATACTTACATAGTTTTGTTTTATCTAGAAATCTAGAAGGTGAGTAAAGCTGCTCCTTCAAGTACATCAGGTACTTATAATTGACATTATAAAAATGGATCAAAGTCATCAATTGTGTTGTAAGAACATCGGAGTTCAAATATTGCATTTGAAGTCAATTTTAAGAACACATCAAAAAGTGAAAGTTAAGACTATCTTTGCAGTACTAACCAAGTTATATGAAATGATACACTTTAGAAGCAGGACTTTGTGTAAAGGGTTTCAACACACACAATATTTCCAAGTACTCCTTTATCTCTGTTACATTTGCTTTTATGTGTGTAATATATTTTCCATCAGTCTCTCCACCGTTGGGAGCATAGCAAAAATATAATATACAGAATAATTGTCTTGATTTATAGAGATGTTCTAAGTGTATCAGTGCACCTTACCAAAAAAGTATCAAACTTTAACAATAATAAAAATATTGCCCTATGCAAATAGCAGAAGTACTTCAGACACAAAGGGAAAAAGAAATGTAATAAAAAGCACAGGTTAAAATATTATCAACATATCCAGAATATTTCTGCAGATACAAAATAGTAACTATCGAGCTATATTCTGAAAGAATCAGAGGTCTTAAATTATCTTAATTAAGCATTCTTACTGTGAAAAGAAAATCTAAAAGCTATATGAGCATAAATATTTTTAATTGGTTGGATAATTAAATAGTCTTTAACAACAAAATCTTATGTATGTTATTCTTGCCATGCCACATGGGATCCATAATATGTGCTATGAAAATCAACATAAAAAATATTTGAAATTAATGATATCCAATGTCATTCCTGAAATTTAATGTTCCCCTCCCTGAAAAGACAAAGTTGATCCTATTAAATGTGATAAATGAAATGTAAATTAAAATTTTAATAAGGTGACTGTTAATCCATTTGTTCATGCTTAACTTGAACTCAGTTAAATTAGTTCCTTATTATGAACACTACAGACTTGATTTTTTTCTAAATCTCAAGGGCAAATAACTATAGAAGACTATTTGCCCCAAGATAGCTCTATAACTGTTATTAAAATTATCACTAGACACTTTCTTCTGTGCTGTATTTCATTTAGAAAATCATTTCTGTGCTGGTAAAGATAGTAAAGGTTCCCTAAGAAAAATCATGGCACCAGCTATGAATGCAAAAATATAAGCATGAATGAGCTTTTCTGTGATATTCATCTGTACTCCGGAGAGCTTCTCACCAAGAACTGCACAAAACATTGCTCAAGTGATTGTGAAATATCACATGGCTTCCAAGCCAGATGCGTTCCTCCTGGAAAGTACAGAAAATGTTTAGCATTTGTCAGATGTTGTCTTCAATCTCCAGGACAACATCTTTCACCTCTGTGCACTTGAAGATCATCTAGTTATTGTACCTATTGTACATCTAATGTGTCTACCATAAATCAATCACTAATTTTAGATAAAATTTTAAAAATAGTTCCTCATATATTAATAAAATAACCACTAACATTCATAGTAATAATTTATATTTCATACAGAGAGCCTCTTATATTCTTGTACCAGGAGGCCTAAAGTCAGACCATCACAGACAACTTGAGCCACTAGCAAAGTACAGGTAGTTCATTCCTATCCTTGCCTTTTATTTTCACTGCATTGGAAAAGCCAAAGTCAATAGTTCATGCCAGGTGATCTGAAATAACAACATGTAATTTTGTTATTCATTTACTATGTTATTTATTTAATTGTGTTATCTATCTAATCTGTGTGCTATATCTTTTGTGTTTCTTATTACTTGGAACAAACATAGGAATCACTGATAATATTACCCTTCTTCATGACATGCCAAGACAACAGTTACTCTTCTTGCAATGTGGAAATACTTCTGAGTTTCTTGGAAGTAAGTTTATAGAAACTTCATAAAGTGAAAGTTAAAAAAAAACATAAGACACAACTTATACTGACAATTACTAAATACTACTTAAGAATTAGTGATTCTCAGCCATATTTACCATATTTAGAAAACTATCATACACAATAAAATAATTGTGAAAACAGAATAAATTTGAATGATTTACACTTTATTTTAAAATATATTATAATCCACAATAATCAAAACAACGCGATATTGGCAAAAGTTAAGACACATAGACCTATGGAATAAGGAGTAAGAGTCCAGAATTAAGTCTAGATGTAGAGTCAATTTCTTTTCCTTTTTCTTTTCCATCAGGTTGTCCAGATAATGAAATGTGTAGTTAGAACAGTCTCATCAACAAGTTGTGCTGAATCACTGTAAATCTATTTGCAAAAGAACAAAGTTGGACCCTTACTTCATTTCATAGATTGAAATTAACTTGAAATGCACCATAAGTGTAAATGTAAGAACTAAGTCTATAAATGTCCTCATTAGGGTATTGAAACCAGGGCCTTTGCACATGCTATATCCACATTTTTTTTAGACAGGGTCTTAATTGGTTTTGTTTTTGGTACTGGGATTGAACTCAGGCCCTTGCAGTTGGCAGGCAGGCGCTTGTGCCACTGAGCTATATCCCTGGCCCTAGACAGGGTCTTATTAAGTTGACAAGTTGCCCCAACCGGTTTCAAAATTGGAATCTTCCTGGATCCCAAAATTTTAGGATTGCAGCTGTGTACTGTTACACACAGTTTATAAAGAAACCACCTGGCTTATAATGAAAGAATATTGGTGACTTTAGATCAGACAGTGGGCTATTAGAAATAATACACAAAGCATGATACAGAAAAGAATCTATAGATAACTTGGCCTCTGCAAAAATTTAAAACCTTGTGCTTTCAAGGATGCCATCACGGAAACAGATTTGGTGATGGAAGAGGACCCAAGAGTGGGCTGGGGATTAAAATGTGGTATGTGTGTATGCCAATTACCCAGGATGAATGTGATTGTGTTTCGCAAACATAGACTAATAAAATAATTTGGAAAAGGAAAATAGAAAAATAACCAATAAAATGAAAGGGAGTATTTGAAAATTATCAAACAATTTGTATCCAGAATATGTGAACGACTCCAGCAATTTGACGGTGAAAGACAACTCAGCCTATAAATTTGGCACAATACTGGAATTGACAGTTCTCCAAAGAAAATACAAATGTTCAATAGGTATATGAAAACATCACATACCTCAAGATCACTCATCACTAGTTATATGCCAACTGAAACGACAATGATGTACCCCCTCTACGAAGGTTAAAATCAAAAAGGGAGACAGAAGCAAAGATTGAGAAGGAAGTGAAGAATTTGAAAACTTCACTTGCTGAATAATGAAATGGTTCATCCAAACTGGAAAAAAAGATGGCAATTTCTCAAATAGTAAGCATAGAGTTACCATATGACCTTGCAATTCTACACCTGGGTATAAACCTAGGAGAAATAAAAACATATGTCCCTACAAAAATATGTATATGTAGCACTATTCACAATAGACAAAAGTAAAAAGGACCTAAATGTCCAATCACCAAACAATGGGTGAACAACATGCAGCATATTACTATAACGGACCATTACTCAAGTATAAAAGGCACGAAGTACTGACGCATTACAACACGAGTGACCCTGGAAAGCACTCTGGATGAAAGAAGTTAATTACGACCGCCACGTTTGCATTGTTCATTCACACACAATGTCTAGAATAAGGTAAGCAACAGAAACAACTGATGAGTGCTTTGCGAGAGACTGAGAGGGGGAAGAATAGGAAAAATGTGAGTGGGAATGGAGTTTCTTTAGAAGGTGTAAAATATTCAAAAAGTAATTAGTTGTAAAAATTAATCAACTTTGTAAATATAGTAAAATGGCTGAAGGGTATTCAAAGCTATTAGGACACATTATTACTCTTGTGGAAAAAATTTAAAATGCTTTTAGATAACACCAAGCTCATCTTCAAGATATGCTCAATTTGGGGAAATAATTAAGAGAAAATTTAGTGGAATCCAAAATTATAGGCAATGAAACTACAAGCTGAAATATTTTTGACCAAATTCTGGAACCAGAAGGTTATAACTTCTTTTTTTTATTATTATAAAGATAAAAGAATGAAAACATATAACAAACACACACACATTTACAAAATAACACAAAAGCAATATAATTTCTAACTGTGTATAAGAAATATTATACAGATCTAAGGGGTTGCTTAAATCCTATCAAAAGCACCTTTGTTCAGAAGTTAGCTGATCTACTGCAAATGACTTCCACATAGTGATGGAGACAGACTAACACAACAGGGAAATAAATGGGCGCATTAGAAAGTACACAAAGGACTAACAAAAAGAGATAATGCTAAAAATATAACACAAAAAAGAACTAAATGGGTATATTAGAAACTATTTATTGATTCATATAAAGGAAAAGGATAATGACTTGAGAAGCAATATTCATAATATATGATTACTGGGCTGGGGATGTAGCTCAGCGGAATAAGCGCCTGCCTAGCAAGCGCAGGGTCCTGAGTTCGATCCCCAGTACCGCAAAAAAAAAACAAAACTTATAAACATAATATATGATTACTATACATACTGTAAATTTAAATTATCTACCATGTTGGTTTATTAAAGAAAGGGTAATAGATATTACTAAGATTTTCCTAATAGCTTAGAGATATAAGGATTATAATTGAAAGTTGTGAAATGGAATGACACATCCTGAAAAGATGAAACTAACTAACATTGAACAGATAAAAAAATTCTTAAAACAGAAAAGCAGAGTAACATATTTTGACATTGGTGTTTTGAGTGTTTATTTGTGATCTTGGTGGTGGAAGCACGTGAGAGAGGTTATGGGAAAGAACAAGAAAGATACTACTCTGAGAGGGCAGCATTATTTTCTGCAGCCAGAGAGCTGTAAGACAACGGTGCCATCCTGATAACGCTCCAAATGATGGAGATAAATGACAGAACACAGCAGAACACAGAGCACTAGAAAGACCGCGGCTGACCCGTCAGCTAGCATCTCCCCTTGGACATCGGTAAAGCAACTTGAAATATTTCCACTTACTCTGCTAACAGTTTCATCTGCCTGAAAATAAAGCAGCTGAGATAGGTGGGATGAGGGAGTGCCTTACAGTTATTTTTTATAATAAGGGAGGAATTCAGTGACAAAGTGGAAGGGACCAAATTTGGAAGAAGGTCATCCTGTCCTCTCAGAGAAAGATGAGGAGAGTCAGATTTGAAGATGTCATCAAGGGTAGAAGTACTTTTTTAACAAAAACTGTGAAAACTTTGTTTCCTGTCTTTTGATGTTTTGATGTATTAGTGGAGTTGAAGAGCACTTTTAACAGAACTTCTATCCGTATGTGTGGGAGGAAGAGAAGACAAGGGACCAGAGGAAGCTAAAATAATGATGTATGCATAAGGAAATAATTCAAAGCCAAGAAGAAACCAGTTAGGGATGTAGCCCAAGGGCATAGCACTTGCCTGGAATGCACAAGGCCTTGGGTTCGACCCCCAACACAAAAATAAAAAGCAAAATAAGAAATCCATTTAGTGAGAAAAGCACCAAAGATTTTGATCGTAAGAAAACTGGCATAAAATGCTCAGTAATAGCTGATGAGCTTCATTGCAGACAGGAGACATAAAACTTTGTGGCAGTTATGATGTGTAGTATGTGTAGACTTGGGCAAATCCTTAAGAAGTTAATTTTTAAACGAGAAATAAAGGCACACAGTAGATCGCTGAACACCAAGTGGATGTTTGGAGAGCATACTTTACCCAGTTCTTTCATGCTCACAATACCTGAGCGGTTCACTGTATCGACTATACAAGCAAATGTATGTAATACATGCCCCACATTCTGAAATTCAGAGCTCTCTCCTCTTCACGCAGGCAGCAAGTCTGCCATCCCTTACCTTTGCCATATTCTGACCAGGAAGAGCTAATAACAAGAAACGGTTCCAAAACAGTTTATAATTCGCTGGGTTTGGTGGACCACTCCTGCATTCTCAGTGCTCTGGGAAGCTAAGGCAGGGAGATCACAAATTCAAGTAATTTAGTGACTTAGGGAGAGCTTGTCTTAAAATAAAATAATAAAACAAAGGCCTTGAAATGAAGTTCAGTGGGGAGGCCCTGGGTTCAATACTCAGTAGCACCAGAAAAGAAAAAGAAAATACCTATGATTTAAAAAGAAACTCAGATGTTGTTAATTCACAAGCAGGCATTCAGGAAATAAAGAATAGAGAAACATTATCATTGTATGTATATTATTAATTAAAATTTTCTCACAAATAATCCATATTTGAATACTTGTAAGACTGTTCTCTTTTCTTTCTGTCTTGTAAGCACAGGAAGCAAATGAATTAAGAACCATTTGGGAATATTTGTTGTTGTTGAGTAGGGTGTGCATCTGAGAAAGAGAGAGACACACAGGACCTATGTCTAGGTTGGAACTTGAGTCTTTTGGTTTGAACCACTGGGAAGTGCTCTTGTAATACATTCACTGCCCAGAGATACATTACTGAGAAAATGATGGCATCTTTCATACACAGAAAAATTGGCTTCCCATCAACTGCATCATATGAAAAGAAAGATTGTAATGAGAAGCACTGTCAAAATGTGAAATAGTATAAGATATATTCATCATTCGCACATAATAAAGAGAGAGAAGCACCTGCCCATTGCTACACTTAACGGTAAATGAACGGTGGCAGGTCCTCCCGTCTGGACGACAACATTCAGATTTACCTTGTGCTACATGTATTGGCTATATTTTAAGTTTAATAAGACTTGAAAAATGGTTTAAGTGAAGGTGTAAGGTACAGACATGTCTTAGCCAAAAGGCAACAATTACAATACAACGTAAGTCAAAAAGTCACAGGCTGTTAGAGTTCAAATTATTATTCCTCCAATCCTGGCTAAAGCTAGTCATACAACTAAAAGGAAGAATCTAAGGGTTTATAAATATTTACATGTTTTATATTGACAGGTCAGAATGTTGCTTCTTTTTATTTATATTTGAAGACCAAAAAGATCTTCAAAATGCTTTCACAGCAACAGACACATATTTGCCCTTCTTGCACCTTTTCATGCCGAAATATAAGCAAGTTATTAATCACCTACACATGCCAAAGCCAACAAAACCATGATGAGCAGAGCTCGTAAGCAGTAAGTGTTTCAAGTAAGCTCACACACATCCCTGAAGTAACAGAAAATATTTTCAAGAAGAAAACAGAAATTTGGAGAATTGTTTTGATATCTAACTTTCTGCATATCCATTTCAAAATATAAATATATGAAAAAGTTCACATTTTTTCATGATTTCCAAGGCGTTGTACCAATATGAAATGCCAGACAGTGGCCATACCTCTTTGTGTATTTTGCGAGTCAGTCCTAACCAGACACAGGAAATGGCTTCTCATCCTAAATTATATGGAGTCAGATTACCCCAGGTTCATCAATTAATTAATTAATTAATTAATTATTTTTCCTGCTATGTTGCCAAGACTGGCTTGAAATTGTTGCTGTTTAAATGTTTTTCTTCTTTAAAATTCTATTTTATTTTATTTAAATATACGTATATTACATGCTTGTAAATTGCCTACCTTTTAAGTCTTCACAGCAATAAACTGAATGAATGAGTTTGTGATGATTTACCAAACTGCAGTAAAGAGAAACTGAATCTTATAATCTCCTTGCCAGGATATGGACCTAGACTGTGCCCAAGGCGGCCTCCGTGTTCTGAGGCTGCGCTTTTGGAGGGTGACTACATCAAGGGCAACGTGCTTACCGCTGCCTTAATCCGCTGGGAAAAGGGACTCAGACCTGGGTGTGCTGGGAGCTGGGTCTTGTCTGAAAAGGGGGTCTCTGGGGGCGCGAGCAGCGAGAGAACATTTCCTTTCCTGGCTGCTTCCTTCTCTCTGTTTCCTAGCCAGCGCGACGTGAGCAGCTTTCCTGGGCTCTTACACTGTGTGGTTTTCCCTTGAAAACAATGACCCATCTGTGAACTGAACCCTCTGAAACTGGGCCAAAACAAACCTCTTTTCTAAATTGCATGTGCTGAGTATTGTGTCTCAACGACCAAAAAGTGCCAAATATACTATTCTAGAAAAATCTCAGACAGTGGGTAACTAAAGGCATAGTTAACACAAATCTCCGTCTAGAAAGACCCTCAAGTGGAAGAAGCTTTGTAACAAAGCTGCAAGGCCTCAGAAACAAGTGTAATAAATTTGGTACAAATTTGCAAACATTTTCAGCAAAAAAAATATTGTTAATAGTTAGAAATATTCATTTTTTGCCTGAGGACAGTGAGCTCTCTGATGAAGCAGGGGTCACTAAAATATATCTTAACTGTCAGTGTTGTTGAAACTACATTCTTATTAAAAAATGAGGGAAAAAGTAAGTCCTAAAAAGGCTGTATTAATTAATAATAAATTAATTGTCTGGGCTTTTTTCCTTTTCTTTTCCCTTTGAGTTGAAGAAAATAAAGTAGATATTTTTGATAACTCAAAAGAGATTGTAAATGTCTAAAATACCTTTGAAATGGTTTGATAGCTAACCTAACAGGACTCGCTAGTATGTGTGGAAATTTAAACTTCCATGTAAAGCCGATGGGAAATAAATTACTGTAAACATCCGCCAGAATCCCAAGATTGGATTTGAAAATTTTTCTCCACTTCCTCTCCCCTCTGTAGCTGTTCCTCTTCTTCCTCATTTTACTTTCTTGTTCTGTGTGTGTGTGTGTGTGTGTGTGTGTGTGTGTGTGTGTGTGTGTTTGCTAAAGACTTAACCCAGGTCCTCATAGATGTTAAGCCGAGTACCAGTGAGCCACACCTCCAACCCCAATGTGTGTGAGCATTTCTTGCCTGAAAATCACTTTCTAAAGAATTTTCGTCTAAAGAGACACCATACAAAGGCTTATGTCAGGGCTGGGGATATAACCCAGTAGCATAAGTGCCTGCCTGGCAAGTGCGAGGTCCTGAGTTCGTATCCCCAGTACAGAAAAAAAAAAAAAAAAAAAAAAAGGATTGTGTCAAATTATACACATTAGTAGTATAATTCATAATGAAAAGTTTTTTCAACAACTTAATAGTGACTTATAATCAAATAAGTTATAGTTCAGAAATATAGAAATTCAGACAGTCATTAAAACTGTTGATGTAGAACTACTTTTATTTACACAAAAATCTGAGAAGCCCCATTTGTACAAAAACCAAATCTCTCTATGATTAAATGCACATCAGTTCAGATATACCCACAGAGATACATTTAGACTCATAGTTAAATATAGGCACTGATAGATGTTTCATTATTTTTCTACATATCACTTAACTTTAATAGGATTGTATATATTTTTAATAATTATTGAATATTCTTTTGATTGAGACAATTCATGATCTATCTTAAGAGAGAACCTAAAAAAGAGTAAAGAAATAGATTCTGATTAAAACAACGAGCATGAAGCAAGACCAGCACATACGTTTGTTATAGCAAGATTAAATTTCTATGTATGAACAAGAGAACAATCCCTTCTTAATAGCATCACACAGAACATGCACAGTGCTCAGGAACGCGTTAGTGTACTAAGTGTTTAGGGCCTTGCCACTCTATAGGTCCCCACTCGACCCCCTGGAACAAGAGGCAGATCGAGGGACAGCACCTCCACCTCGGCGGCACTTCTGCATGGGTTGCTCTTTTCAAATTTTTCTAGATATCTTAATCTACTTTCTTTTACAAGTAATTTTATATAGCTCTGTTCTGTTAGATAGTTTTCTAGATTTTCCGTATTTTGTGCAATTCAGATTTTAAAATGGTGACCAATATGACTACATGCCTTTTGAAGAGATGGTACTTTGAGAAAGCACTTACATCTTAAACAGAAAATCTGACTATATAACTTAAACCTAATGTTTTTTAAAGAGATCAAATTTTGCCATAATATTGATTTCAAAGGGAATTATATATCTTAATTTAAAGAAAGAAACAAAATACCAAGCTATAATTATTACTCAAATACATCAGTCCAAGAAATAAAGGTCTTCCTCGTTGAAAGTTAAAAATAACTGCATTTGCTACTGAATTTTCCAGTAATATTTCTCATGAGTTGAGTCATATTTCTTTGCAAAAGTGAATCAAGTTTAAAAATTAAATCAGATCTTTAAAATATGTCAACCAAAAAAGGAAATTGCCTGTTTTACTTGAAAGTAGAGCAGTATGTTACCTCATTAAAATACCAATATGTAAGGTATTTGTGGTAAGTTAAAAAGAAATAAAAGATCTTGTCAACCCTGAGGTTAGTAGACTTTGTAGAAGTGACATAGTTTAGAAGTAAAGGATTATTTAGTGAAGAAAAGGTAACAGGAAGGCCATCAAAAATAAAACCTCCCTGGTAAACATAGAACAAATTTCCAATTCAGCATACACACTCATAACCAAACAATTTTCAAAACATACGAGAATAAAAATCAAAGTCCTCCACAGAAAAACTTGTAAACACTTATTCAAACATCAATATATGATGCTTAATTCTACTTAAATCCCCCAAGGTTTGGTTTAATATACTTTGCCATATTAGTGCCTGTAAATAGGGGGGAAGTAATATGTTCTTCTATTTCTTTTGGAACAATTCCCATTTATTACACACTTTTTGTGTATATGTTCTAGAAATTATCCTAAAAATACATGTACCCTGGAATTATTATTCCGAGAACTATGCCTGTAAGAGTTCTTGAAAACATTAAAAACATTGAAAGTATTTTATGCAGGTGTTCCACAAAAATCTACTAACGTTGTTATAATAACACTTAAAAGGCAAACTTCAAACTTCCCCACTACCCCTTTCAACTGATACAAGCATAAAAACAGTGAGTAGCACAAGTCACATGCACACAATCTGATGTCACTGCCATTTTCTTACTAAGAATTTGATGTGATCTTTCTGAGAAGAAATATGTATATCATGGGGATTAATAGGAGCTAATCCCTTAAATTTTCTATTAACTTTATTATGCTATAAATCTCACATTACGTTTCTCAAAAAAATCAAGCAGAGTCAGCGACAGTGATTCACACCTGTAATCCCAGCACTGGGGAGGCTGTGGCAGGAAGAGAGACACAAGTTTGAGGCCAGCCTAGGCCACAAAGTGAGTTCAAGGCCAGCCCTAAATACATAGCGAGGCCCTGCCTCACACAACAACAAAAGAAGTAAAGCAAATGACTCCAAATGTTCACTCGATGAAAAACGCGCTAGTCATTAAAAGAAATAAACTACACACACAGCATGGATGAGCCTTGAAGTATAATTCTGAGCGAAACAGGCAGGCACAAAAGACTGTGTACTTTGTGTTCCCCTTTGTATGAAGTTCCAGGGCAGGAAAATCTAGTCTCTAGCAATAATAATCAGTGGGTGCCAGGTGGAAGTGATGGTTAAGAATTAACTTCAGTGCTACAGGGCAGAACTTTGGAGGGAGAGGGCTGCTCATTATACTGGCATTTATATGCAATTCTGATATGTGAAAAAAATCAAACTGCTAAAACTTGGAATGTTTTTGATATATAAATTACACGTGAATAAACCTGATCATAAAATTAAATAAAGGAGAGTGAGTAACAGAGTAATAGGAATAGTTCTTCAGAATTAAAAAAAGATTTATTGTTTGCTCCATATTAGACATTTGGTAAATATGTATGGAATGGAGCTATTATAACTATCAAGACAGTGAGCAGGAAACTCACTATCTTGCACAATTTGTAATTTGAGATTAAGATATTGAGATTCAGGGAGATACCAGTTAGTAAAAAATAAACACTTCATAGGTCACAGACTACTAAATACTGTTTCAGAAGTCAAGTAATTCCTAATATAGTGATATGTGCATATATATAATCTGTATAATTAAAATACAGTTACTAGTAATTTACATCTCAGAATTACCCAAATCCACTGATAATATTTCTAAAAAGACTATTGCTTAAGTCAATTCCGTTATGGGTGTTGGAAATCTCTCACCATAAAAAGGCTCATATAAGAGAATCACATTTGCTAAATTGACATTTTGAACTATAGGTTGAAGTGGTGACTATCTAAACATTGAACATTTTAAATATTTAATAGAATTGCCACTAAGAAGGTTGGAAGGAACTTACTCTAACCACCAGGGAATGCTGTAATATAATTGAGGAAAACAAACGTGAAGACATGATTACTGAAACCACAGAGCACGTGAGCTCTCAGAGAATTAAAGTGGTAGGAACACAAATTCATACCATTAATGGCACATCCCTGGTGGTCTAGTGGCTAGGATTTGGCGCTTTCCTATCATGAATGGCTTATCAAATATTATGGACTGACAGAGAGAAAAGTAGAAAACGATTGTATTCTTTCCCAATCTGCTTTTCTTAGAACTGGACGAAATTCTGGGCGGTTTCATGTTTTCTTTACTTACTTTCAGGAAAAACTCAGTTTAGTCAATTATTACGTAAGTTCTGAAATAACCCATAAGACTATTGTAAAATTATATCCTCCTGAATCAGACATTTTACCCTGTCCCAAACTCTAAGTAACTTAAAGATGATGACCAAAAGTTACAATAAGCCCTGGACACTGAGGAAGCTTCCCCATGTCCTTCTTTTCTGCATCGGACTTTCGCCCTGGCCTAAAATAATGAAAGAGATCTGAAAGAACCAGAGCAGAGAATTTAAATAACGAAACATTGTCACTGTGTACTCTAGAGAGTTACATAACTTATACGACACCCTTCATGGAGGCACACCTCATAAATCCATAGATTTCAGACTTATTGGTTATAAGTAAACTAAGTGCATGGGCTGAATCTTTTCTTGCTCCTGGTAACATCTCAAGCAATTCCTAAATTCTATAGCCTTAGATAATTAATCTATCTCTCAACACATAGTAAGAGTGTTGTTTTGGTCACTAAAATGATCTGTCTGGTTTTATAATCAAAATTCCTAATGGCAGAGAATTGATTTCTTCCTTCATTTGATTTGATATCACCTCAAGTTAGGAAGTTTGCGGAGAGGTTGTTACTGAGCCTGCTTCTTCACTCCGAAGTTATAGTACCTGATCTCTAAACAATGAGGACCAGAGAGAGAGGGTTGAGAGAAGTGATTCTCTGTCCCCAGACACACTGCAGCTGGATAGATGTCATCATATATCAGTGATAGTACAGGTCTATACATACTGCTTTTCACATGTATTTAATGATCACTGGGCCCACTGGAGTGTTCTGTGTGTTGGCTTCTCAGAGATTAACTCATAAAATACCTCAGCTGAAATTTCTATGACGCGAACGATGACTCTGCTCCTTCCAGCCCCTGGACATTTGCTCATCTCTTCCTCCTTCTGGTGACTGCAGCCTACGCAATAGCCCTTGTGCATGAAATGCATCTGGGATCCCCTGCTCTTTCCCAGGGGTCCGCTTGACTCTATACAGTCCCTCCCCTTTCAAATTCCCTTGCCAACAGGCACCAGTTCCCTAAACTTCGGAGATGAAAGTACACTTTAGAGCTCTTCTCACTAGCTCAAGAAGACAGTAAAGAGTCTACGCTCCGTCTCTGCCGCAAGGCGGTGTTCGCCAAAGTTGTTTTCTCTTTGTCAGTCTGAAACACCCAACAGCAGCCTAGAAATGGTTGACTATTAACACTAGGTGTATTGTCCTAAATGTTTAGCTTTGCCAAGGCAGATGTGGTGATATTCAGCAGGGATTATGCATTAGATTACACACTATTAAGCAAGTAGTGATACATGCTGTGAGAAAAGAATACAGTAAGTGCAGATGGAATATTAATCACGGCGCAGAAGCAATCTCTTTTTCTAGACACTTCCAGTAGCCTCAGTAGCCAGGTAACCCACTGGGTAGAGTCCATCCCGTATTTCAGATCCTTCAGTAAAATCTGACTTTTAACGTTTGCACCGCAATAATCTTTGTTTCTCATTGTTTCTCTTTCTGCCTTTGGAAATAGTGCAAAACAAGTTCATAACCGTAAGGTAGCCTTTCAAAATATACACCATATTTTTTGCATATTTTTCTTTTTGAGCTAAGCACCAGCCCCAGTAATTCAGTCCTTTCTCAAAGACGTGGTTCTGACCGCCTCAGAATCCCGGGTGCTTACCTCTAAGGCTGTCATGTTCTGGGTTCTTTCAGTGTTCCTGAAAGTAATGTGTATTGGAAACTGAACAAGTATTTAGCCCAACACTATCTACTTTTGGCAAATATATGGCACAGTTGTCTTTTCTTAGTTAAATAAAATTCTTTGATATAGACTTTTAAAATAAGAAATTGAGGAAAACCGATGTTTTGCCACCTGACCTATTATTACATATAATTTCTTAAATGCTGTATCCTGAGCAGCACCATAGCACGTCATCGTGCTGTGTATCAGAAAAGGGAAATACATCATGAAACAGCTATTTTACCATAAAATATGGAACAAGAGTATGCAAAATTGATATGAAACTAAAAAATAATGCTAGATTATCTACTACATCAAGATAAAATTATGAACTCCTTTCCACTTTCATGCCCTTTACCATAGACAATGTGAGATAAAACTCCTCAGGTAGTTCCTTCAGGAAAATTGCATCATTTTGCAAAAGAAAGAATGTACATTAAAGACCATACATGTTAGTATTTTGTACTGCCAATTTTGCCAAATGAATGAAAGGCGATTTTGGGAGTCTAGTAAAGAAAGACTTATACTCAAAAATTTTTATGAAAAAGATAAGGTATAGCCGGACCAAAGAGTGCATAATACTCAGATCAGAGGAAAGGATGGCTTGAAGGGAATCCTAAGCATAAAGGTCAAAAGATTAATAAATAAGGTATAACAGAGAGAATGGCAGGTGAGGCTGGTCTAGGGAAGAATGGGTCAGGCAGAACTCGGGGTGAGGCCAGGACATAAGGTCTTTAAAAGGTAGCTGAAGTCTTTGTACTTCAATCTATTTAATCAACGGGGTCTTCTGTCACTTTGGTCCAGCTCGCAGTATGCATAAAGCAATATCTTAGGAATAATAATTTTTCAGAAATGCATGAATAAATGAGAGAAGAGAGACTTCAGTTGGTGAATTAGAATTAATGGCCCGTACACGAAGCATGGCATAAACAAGGACTCATTAGAATAGGCTGCGGCTGAGGGAAAATTATAAAACTATACTCTGGCAACAGCTTTAAAATAAAGCAAAGAAGAAAACACTCAAGGGTAGTACAAAGGTAAAAGCGTTCACCTTGGAAATAACGGTGAATGGAAAGTGAATGCATTATGTTAATTTGAGGAACTGTTTGGGGAAAACACCCAAAACCTGTGTGCTAAGCGATTATCAGTGTGGAACCAAAATTAATATGTACTCAGTGGCAAAGCAGTAGTTGACACTATGAACCATAATGATGTGATGCAAGAAGAAAATGGAAAACAAGAAGAGCATTAGGCCAAGCTTAGGAAAGAGGAAGCAAAGCCAATGCAGACAGAAAAACCCCAAAGGAATAAAACCAGAAGAAATGGATCATACTAACCTCTTGCAAGCCAGCAATATAAGCAGAGTGAATATTGACCCTCCTACGTAGTACAGACCTGGGAAGCTTGTAATAAAGTTTCCGCGACCAACTTATAAATCAATTTCTACGTGGCCAGACTGCAAAAGCTATATCAAAGAGACAACCTAGTAAAGGTGTGGCATAGTAAGATGGTCTTAGGAGCTGGCTGTGTGTATTCCCAGTGGGAGGAGATGGTGGTGAATTTTTGACATTGCTAGGTAGTAATGTGGTGCCACAGAATCCAGAAAAGGTGGATATTCAAGAAAAATGTATTTAGCAGTGCTGAACTCTTAAAGAAATGAAGGAAGGTAGACTCTTGATGAGTCTTTAATTTTGAAGGAAATTACTATAAGCAGAAAAGAACTTGCAAATAATTTCAAATTAATTCTATTAATTGCCTTAATGTTTCTATCATGATATCATTTATTCTATTCACAAGCCTTTTGTGACTCTCATACAAATTCTGGTCAACTCATCACATACTCTAGTTTTACAAAATAGACAATAATAACGTTCAAGCAGAAGAACGGCATGAATTTGGTATCATTTTAATTGAATACCAATTACAATATTTAGGTAGTTACTAAGTCCATATTTCAAAAGAACTATATCTGTTCCTCATATATTTGTTTGGAAATGTTAGTATACATCTTAGTAAGTAGGTGTCAGAACATATCAGCTGTGGGGTGGATGTATGCCATCAAAATCATTAATGTAAAATTGAAGTGACATGTTTCCTAAATGTTCTAAGTTATGCAAAGTATCAAATATTGCAGAATAGAGGAAAGAAATATTTTCCCTTTGTTTCCATCAAAGTAAAGGCTAACAATCTGAAGAACTTGGAGAGACAGATGGTCTGATTAATTCCCACTCATCTATTTCACTCTGTATGAATAGCCAAAGAAATTTTTTGCTATTATTTTATTTCTTACCACTATCATGATACTCTTTTTTTCTGGAATTCAACATATAACCTTTAGGTTATTTGATCTCCTTATCTCAGTGTATTACTATGTATCCAATGTACATTAGTCTTATTTGTGGTAAAGCTATCAAGTTTACATAACTATGACCCTAAGAAATAATGACAGCTAAGCCTAAGAGAAATATATTTAAAATTAAGAGGAAAGCTATGCTCGATCACCCTGGACTAATACTATCATATCCATTACTAGTAATGGGAATTCTAAACACAATAAATTAATGACCAAGTTAATAGATAAATATTTTATAAGACATGGATCGCCATAAGAGAAAGATTCAAGTAATGAATGTTGCATTTGGAAAAAATCATGCTATGCAGAGAATTTATTGTACACATGTGAAAAATTAAACTGTTATATACTTCCATGAGCTGGGCAGCTCTCGAAGTTTCAAGGATGAAGATAGCAAAAGGATGGAGAGAAAACAGACAAGTCAAAACGCAGAAAACTGAGGTCCGAGGCGCGCTCTCTCCTGAGGGGAGCAGGCAGGCGGAGGAAGGGCGGGCGCACCTATCCATGCACTCTGACAGTTGAGGGTCCCGTGAAACCCTCCAGCCAATGGCCGTTCCACGTGGCTTGCCTTGGGCGCTCTGTGTCCTTGGAGCAGGCCGTGCTCTGCCCCACACGTGTGATCAATCTCCAGGGTCAGCTGCTCCCCACAATACGTGAATATGTATAAACCCGCTCACTGAGAATGAACGAATATTGATATTGCAAAATATGTGTTTATATGAAAATGCATCCTTGGAATTAATGATAAATTTTGTTTTACCTAGTAGGACTATCTTCCCCAACTTCCTTTATGGTAATGCTCTGAAAATAAATTTAAGAGAAAAAAAATCTTTTTAATTAGCACAAAGCACAAGAAATGATGTGGATATTTTTAAAGTCATTTAATTTAAATGAAAACTAAATTGCACCTGAGAATGAAATAATGGAAATATCACATAACTTGGAGCCAGAACCCTGCTGACCTGTACTCCAGTGCTGCTTCATGACCAACTTTCCTGAGCTTCAAGTACAGCATCTTTAATGAATCTGGAACAAGTGGACGTTTTTATAGCAATAGTTATGTTGTCCTTAGCAACACAACTCTGTCCTCAAATGAAAATCCATGTGGAAAAATGAAATATCCTATGTCGCCATAAACAAATATGCAGAGGAAGAATGTCTGTCCAATAATCAGGCACCACGGGAGGCAAATTGAAAACCACTGAACCAGCTGGTGCCACTCAGTGCTAACATTTAGGAATCCCTAAACTGGTGATGTTTTATTAATCATAACAGCAACACTCATGGAAATCTGGTCTAAATGTTTTATATTCTTTACTCTTCATTTACTCATCTAACAATGCTAAGTGGAAAATGAAACCTAATTCATTAATTTACCCAATAGTGACACAGCTGGTGATAGAAACAGAATTCAAACCCATAACAATTTGACTGCAAAGCCCATACTGTTTCTCACAAGAGTTATTATTTGTTAAATATTTACTATGTTCCAGGCACTGTGCTTTGCTAATACAATAACAATATGGGTTAGCTATGATTATTCTCATTTTTCAAATAGGGGACCTATGGTTTAGGTAAGTCAGCTCACTTGTTCATTGCTGATACTTTTAAAAGATATTTGTGTCTTTTTTTCTTTGGCATCGATAAGCTATTCCCCAGTAATTTTTATTTTCAAGGCTGTTTACATTGTATCATTATTTTTAAAGATGAGCTATTCTTACTGGTCGGATGTATGTTGGGAAAATTTGATTGCATGTGTGTGTGCGTGCATGTGTGGGTTTAGAAGCTAGGCTCTGTGTTGCTTGCAGCAATAAAAGCACAATTAATTTCTTTTAGGAACACATTGTTTCATTCCTATCTAATAGTACTTATAGACAGCTCCAGAGTTTATAAATAATCCTAAGTCTATAAATTAGTTCCACTATGAAAAGAGTATGATCATATAATAAGCAAAATAATTTAATATGATTGTTTAAAATTAGCTGATATTTAACATTTGTTCCATATTTTTTATAAGTATTGCAAGAATAACTTTCATCTTCAGTATCCTACATGTTGAAAAGTAGCATTTAGAAGCTACATGAGATCACCTGAACAAGGAGTATTTGAACTTCTAAGAGTAAAAATGCTATAGAATGATCTAAACTCTTTATTTTTAAAATTCATATACTATGGAATACTCTGTTTTAGATTTTTTTCTTACTTAGACTTTCCATTTTTACAATTAGGACATAAGTAAAAAGTGATTTTAAAGTGATACTGAGCCTCAAATATTAAAATTAAAATACTGGATTTCATCCAGAAACAAATTGGTTATTGCGTTAAAATGTGGATGCTGAAATCTCTCCCTGAGCTGCCTCTTGAAGTTGACCAGGTCATGCTAAGTGACTGCCAAAAATCCAAAATTGGCACTTGTTCTCAATTCAGTGTTGGCCAGAGGTTGGCCAGCTGGAAAATTGCCTGAGAAGTTCTCATAATTTGAAAATCATCAACATAAATTTTCTCCCTAAAAGGAATGCTTCTTCTGGGGAAACCGAACTGTGATTCACAGGGCTCCTGACACATTTTAGGTACTTTACTGATAGTATATCCAGGAATTGGCCTGAATTTACATCTGTAGTTCCAAAAGTGACACCCACTTGGAATGAATGGAAGTAAGCACAGAAGTCTTAATTTAAAAACATCCATCCATAGTGATGTCTGACAAAGGACTTGATTTTGAGTAAAAGTTTTGTCTGTAGTAGTATCTTCTATCAGTGTTCCTTAAAATAGCGTTTGATGTAAAACTCACAGTGATTTTTGGTATAACAGAGTGGAATCAAAGAATTCTCTATTTTTGCCTAACAAAGTTGCCATTAACTATACTAAAAAAAAAAAAAACAACTCTACTAACAGAAACTTGAACATTGAATTAAACACTACTCTTTTAAGGTCTGCAGAAGGAAACCAAGAATCTGATCATTCAACTTGCATAATGCTCTCTCTCTAAAATCAAGCTACATAAATGCTCTGTGGAACAATATTTCAGGGTAATCTCATAGACTTCTTTGCTCACCAAAAATGATAAGCACGAGAATCATCCGAAGCACCCCCATCAAAGAATAATGTCACACACAGCATTAGAGGAAAAACCATCATGCGTTCTGAAGCAGTTATGAGCAGGCAGAGAGTGCCAGAAGGGAGCAGCCACAATATTTACATCTGTAGCTAATTTGAAGTGCTATCTTTTTAATAAAGGATTAATTCTTTTAAAATATCTGTTTCTTTCAAAAAGGTGACAGATGAAACTATTATTCAGCCTCATGTTCAAACATACAATGATTTAGATCATGAAAATCCTTTGTAATTGGATTTAGAGTTATTTGAGCTATTGGAATTTTTTTATTTGTGGTGTCATGATATAAAATCAATTTAAAGATGAAATAAAAATTAAATAAGTAAATGTATTCATTCATCAAGCATTAACTGAGTGTCCTTTGCATAACTCTCCCCTCTCCGCTCAGTGCAGAGGGAGACAGGCCTGTCCAGCTAATCTAGCCAGCTCCTGACGCCTTACAGACTCTAGCCAATTACCCCGTCTGCTTTCATCGCTAGCATGTAGCACCATCTGAACCTACACTTCCACATTTATTTCTGTGCCTGCCCACCATCCACCCTCACTCAGAAGACAAACTCTTCAAAGGCAGAAATCCGAGTACCACTGCTGCATCCTCAGTCCTTTAAACAGTGGCCGGATGCTGTAGACACTCAATTTACACGGAGGAAAGAATGAAGATTTACCTTATTTGGCCGATTACATGCTAAGGTTTTGAATATATCATTTCAAGAGTCTCAGGAAAATGCTATAAAATAGCTACATTTAGAAAATTAGGCTTTGGGAATGCAGCTAGCTCGGTGGTAAAGCATTGCCTAGCATACTCAAAGCTTTGGGTTCAATCACAGAACCAAAAGGAAAAAAAATGCAAACACACACACACACACACACACACACACACACACACACTCACACATACACACCTACAACATATTTAGGAAACATTCTCCTACAATCTCCTAAGCTCATAGTTCATAGAGCATAAATCCAGTTTTCACAGAGTGTAACAACTGTTGAAAGACGTCCTTGTTCTCAAGATGTCCTCAGTACCATACACTTGCCAGACTGAGTTCCATCTGCTGTTTATACTATGTTCCAGATGTATGAATGAACACCAAGCCCACATAAACTCTCAGTGAAGTTTCGATTCATAAACAACATGAAGCACTGAGAACTACTGTAGAGTCCACTCGCTTAGCTCCTCCAAGCAGCCCAACTGTGCACAAACGCTAAGACCTATTTCCACACACCATTAAACTAGAAACAATTCATTTATCTGAAAGACAGTACAATCAAGTCTGGCAGGGACAATGTATTTATATCATTAAAACATTAATATTACTTGGTTAATTGTATTGTTAATTTTCTGTAAAAAAGATGTACATTACGTATTTTAGAATCTGTTCATTTTTTCTGATAACAAAACATAATGCCAGATGGTAAAACGTACTTCATTTTCCTCTGTATATAGCTCTATTTCCCTTCTTAGCTTCACAGTTAAGTGAGATTCTTTCTGAGATCTAATAGGGAGCTAAGACACGTGCTTATGGATTCTACTGGGTAGAACTCGGGGAACTTAAAAGGAAGACAGACCTACAGACGTCAGGATCCTGGATCCTGAATGATCACCGAAATACGTGCGAATAGAAACGGTCCACTTGGACTGTGATGTACAAGATATAAATTGCATATATATATTATACAAAGCCACTGAGGCTTTAGGGATATTCTAAATATCTTTCACATGGCTAATATTTTCTATGCTGTTATTCATGGTAGAAATTTGAAAATTACAAAGATATGTCTATGCTCACATATTTGTTATTGTAGACAAACTTTAAAATTACTATGGTAGGATTTTAATTTGATTGGAAATATGTGTTAATCATATTTTGTGAAGTATCTTGTCATATTTATAATACCATATATCATTATCCAGAATAGGAAATACAAACCTATTTATTCAAATCCCATTCTTTGTTTATAAACTGTATTTGTTATTAGTTTTATTTGAGATATTTGATGATTTTTTTTGCAATTATAATTGTGTATTTTTCCCTATATCATTTTCTTGCTTATGATTTTATTGAAGCCATTGTATATACTTTGTGACCAGATAAATTATTGGATCGTTTTATTATTTCTATTACTATTTTTCCATTACTTCTATAGAGTTTTTCAAATATGTGAACATAACTTTAATGATATTGTCCATTCTTTAGCAATAGTCTATAAACATTCTTTACCAATACCTTTGAATAATTTCATTGTCTACATTTCCCAGAAAAATATTAAATAGCAGTGAAGAAACTAGGTACACATGCCTTGTTTCTGGTTTCAATGGGAATTCATGAAATGTTTCACTGTCAAGCACTATGTTTACAAAGAGTTCCAGATACATGCAATTTTACTTAGAAGAATATTCTCTTTCCACTTTGCAAAGGGTCTTTCCTTCTTGACGTGTACAGAGTTGTACCTGGAGATTTCATGTTATTAAATGTTCTTGAAATGCTAAAATAAACCACATTTGGTCATGGTGTATTATTCTTGTAAGGTAGCAGTGGATTTCATTTTCTGCATTTTATTTACAATTTTGCATTAATATTCATAAGCAAAGGGGCTTATCATTTTCTTTGCTGTACTGGCTTTGTCAGATTTGGAACTCAGTATCATATCTATTTTTAAAGGACTGCAATGCTTCCTTTATTTTCTATGCCTGGAAAGATTTAAATTGCATGGGAATTACCTGCTTTTTGAAGATGAGAATATTTTTACCCATGAAATTTTCCGTATTTACAGATGGGCCCAAATTTAACAACGTAATGAACTCTTTCTATGATCATTGTTTTATTCAACATATTTCTATCTCTTGGTTTAATATTTATTTTCAATTTCTTACAAAATTTAGAAATCTATTACTTAAATACTTAATTCCCAAATTGGCTGTGTTTGTGCAATATTGCTTTAAGTGTTCAAATTCAATATTTGAAGAATATGATATAAAAATGTTCTCAAAGATATTCTTCATTGATCTCAATACGATAACAAAAGGAGGAGACATGGTCAATGCCATTAGGAAAACCTTTAAAGTGCATACTAAAATTATTTTTTATAGTATTTTCCAAGGTCCTTAAAAATTCTTATATGCAGTTGAACTCTTTGAATGTGTATAGCATTTTGTATACTCGGCTATATAACTTTTCTTCCTTTACTGTTTTATTAAGGAATATATCATGAGACCTATGTCCTCTGGTAAAAACTTTGGGAAAGAAGTCTAAAGAAATTTGAAGTGTAAGATTATTGCAGAAATATTTAGAAATTAGGATATTGTGTGACACAATCTCTTCTAGTAAACCCATCAGAATACAATAAAATTATATAACCTTTAAGAAATCGGAAAAACCCTTGGCTATATTTAGTTCAAGCATTTTTCACACTCATAAAAATGCTTTCCTATCACTCTGAAAAATCCCAAAGACCTTAAATATCACATAGGAGATAGAGCTAGAACCAGTGGAAATTATAAAGCAATCATATTTTGTCTTAAATAGCTAAGTATTTTGTGCAATTTTCTCTTATATTACATAAAATACTGATTAGGTAGCAGGTATTTGATTCATTATAAACATTGACCATAAGATAAAAGTTATTTACATCCATAGTATTGTGGTGTCTGCAACTTACAAATGAAATTGCGTATTTTTGCTAAGCAGTCTTTTAAAAACCCTATAGGGTCTCAATCTTTTAGAAACTTATTAATAATGGCATCTGGAAAACTTTCAAAAATTTGGAGAGAAAAGTAAGTGCTAATGTGTGGTTACACCTTGTCAATAATAGAAATACATGCAAACAACATTCTCAGAAGTTGCTATTTTCTCATATGAAGGGGAAAAAAAATGGGTCTCAATTTTAAAAATATTCTCAAGAAGCCTGAAATAAATGAGTAAAGTCTTCTTGAATTTGAAAATTTCTGTTATTTCTTGAAATAGTATAATCTCAGGCCAATTTAGGAAAGTAAGTAACTGAACTTTATTGCCTATAAGTCTATGAAGAAATCCAAAGACAGAAAAGACCACCTGAAGGATAACTCTTCAAGGTATTCGGCCTCACATATAATGCCTTCTTCAATGAGTTTATTAAAATAAATTTCTAAATCAAAATATAATGAAGTTATTAAAAATCACCACAAAGAAATGTAAGTTTGGCAGTGGTATGCCTAAGCTGCCTGGGGGAGCTCTGAAGTTCTGTGTGCTTCTTAAGTCTACTTCCATGAACAACACATCATTAACAGTGGGAAATTGGCTATGGTGAGAGGATTTATACCATGGGAAGGGCAAATAGTATAAATCATGACTTTTTCCCAGATAGCCAGCTATTAAACATCTACTTATAATTATGCAAAGTGTATTAATTGTACAACTGCTAATTACTCCAGACATTAATAATATCAATATCAATTATGCTGTTTATGATATGAATTATATAATAAACCATAAATTCGTTCTTAGCGATATCAAAATTTACATGTGCTATACAAGAAATATTTTTATTAGTTTAACATTGTATAAATTCTACCAAAATTGATACTCAATTACAATAGATTTCATCGTGGATCTTACTAGTATATACAATTTTAAAACATAATTAGACCTAATTAGTCAATTATCTCTGATGGGAAAATCAAACTCACAAAATTAATGGACTTATTTTAATGGATTGAGATGGACATATACTTTTCTCTATATGATAATAAATTTCTATATCTCAATCTCTTTCCCAAAATTTATAAAATTCTAAATAATACACTTAGGACTTAAGTATTCAGACTAATATTTGACTCTAAATATTTGAGTAGATCCTTGCAGGAGCCATCAATAATCGCATCAAGACAATTATTTAAGGTTTGCTGAATTAAGTATTTATTTAAGATATTCAAATTTCTGTACATTGACTTTAATCATAAATTTTTAAATGGCCATAAATTGCTTTCTTGATGGTGAAATATTCTTTTTCCTTGTGTAAACCTCCTTTCTTACAAAATATAGTCATTTATTTCATAGCATTTTAGAAAAATTTAATAATCAATTAAGATCAAAGATATCAAATCAAAAATATCAAATATTTTTTTGAAATCATTCCTATGTTGTACACATGCCATGTCCCAAAGGACTCACATATGCACGGCTTGAGCTGGAGCACACAGGGTTCCGAGATGAGACGTGTGGAGGTTGAAATCAGGAGCGCTCTAACTACCTCGTACGAATGCATTGATGAGATCGCGCCTGATGGCGTTACTGCGGTGATCTAACCAGGAGAGCTAGGCGAAGGGAGTCGATCATGCGAGCTCAGCCTTAGAACTATGTCTGGTCCCAGCCTCTTCCTCTCAGACCTTTTCCCTTTTACTACGTGTCCCAGCTGCCATGAGGTGAGCAGGTTTGCCCCACTATCCTCCTACCTTGTGACGTTCTGCCTCAACAGCAGCCAAATTAATGAAGAAAGCTATGCGCTGAGACCTCGGAAACTATCAGTTAAAGTCATTTTCTTCCTTTAGGTTGTTTTTCTTAGGTATTTTCTCGTAGTGATAGAAAGCTAATGTGACCTGTTAAAATTATTTATATTTCTACATATTTCTGCACTTGCACAGAGATATATTCAACTTATATTTTTTTTAAATCACATAATCTAAAAACAACAATGTAAACTCTTGCTAGGAGAAAAGAGAAAGCTCAAATATACCCTGTGAGGGTGAGCATAGCTAACAGCGTTCTCATACATGGCCTGCCGCTGCTTACTAGCCTTAGAACAGGGGAAAGAAGGGCGAAAGGTGGTGCCCAACTCTTGGCAAAATAAAAACATTACTCTTTTCAGGGAGACAGTATTTACTCTTGCTTAATTGATTTAATAACTTCAGTCTTAATGGCCCTATTTTAGGACTACACTGATGCTGAGTTTACACAAATTAAGTAGCTATAAAAACAGTTATAAACTTCAGATCAGTGGAAGTGAATGTAGCTTGTGCCTTACTGTCATGGACACAGAACACTACAGGGCACTGATGAACGAGAAATATCTCTCTGCAGCGGGCACAGTCAGAGAGCTCCTATACAGGTTTTTCCCTAGAAAACTTTAAAATTAAATTTTTCTTTATATGACAGATATTTCAATACAGAGTAGCACAAGAAGAGGAACAGAAGCCAGGAACAGCAGGGCACATTCAGGAAACTTCTAGGGCACGGAGTCCTGCTGCAGTGCAGAGTTTGGGGAGGATGGAGGGAAACCGAAGGTCAGAGCATGTAGACGGTAGTGGGTGTTACAACAGGAGAACTGGGGACACTGGCAGTGTCTCCTCTGAGGGAAAACACACCTCAGACAGAGGCAATGAAGGAAGGTAACAGGAAAAAGAAAGATTTCTAGGCATGGGGTTCTCAGTACGGGAATTAAGAAGCAAAGAGATTGTGTTTAGAATGAGATACTATGGGCGCCGATGCTGCTCTGCAGTGGGCCCCACAGCTGCTCTGCTGCTGCCCCATAGTGGGCCCCAATGCTGCTCTGCAGTGGGCCCCACAGCTGCTCCACTGAGGGCCCTGCTCAGGGCACCTCATGGACTGGACCAGCCCCCACCCATAGCACGATGACAGGGTGGAGCCGGGTGGACTGCTGTGAGCATATGTGCTTTCCCACCTCCAACCATGGCAGTTTGTATACACCCATGTATGTTATAGTATAGTCTGAGGCAACTATATCTCTTCCCAAGGTGAGAGTCCAAGGATATAGATAAACCCAGGAGTACAGTTATTATCACAGGGAAGATGACTGATTGAGTGGTAGAGCAACGGAGATGAGGGAGGAGAAAAACTGAATGATCAAATGGGCCATCATCTGTGTAACTGAGTAACAAAGGTGAAGGTAACGTTATGCAGGACAGCATCCAGAGCTAATTCCCTTCTATGTTCTCTATAATTCTGTATTTCCTCAGTCGTTTTTGTATTAACCGAAGTGAAGATAACTTTATATTATACAGCATCCAGTGCAAATTCCCTACTATCTTCTCTATAATTTGGTATTTCCTTTAATGTTTTTGTGTTAACTAATATGAAGATAACTATGTAATCAACATCCAGTGCTAATTCCCTACTATATTCTGTATAATTTTGTATTTTCTGTATTGTTTATGGCTTTTCTGGTTCATATGTCTCCATTCTTTTGTCTTTAAAATAAAATTTAAAAAAAAATAGAATGAGATACCATGAATTAATCTTCCAGAAGTAGGAAGCAGGAAGACAAAGTTCTTCCAGACCCAGAGAATCTCAGTGGAGTTGGGCCAGGAAACAAAGAGGCGGGGACAGCTGGAGAGGAGGCATTGGAGGAAGAGAAAGCCTAGATCTGATTAGAATGTATCCATTAGGAACTGTGGTCAGAAAGAGGAAACGAGACATCTTTCTTTTTACCTTTAAATCATTACAAATTATTGTTAAATTTTGTTTATCCTGCTTCAGCAACATTTGAATTACAGTGTGGTGGAGAAGGATCTACTTTATCTTTTGACTTGTCAATTTTGTTTGCAAAGCACCACATCTCAATTGGATGAGACAGAGAGACAGAGAGAGACAGAGACAGACAGAGACAGAGACAGACAGAGAGAGGGGGACTGGAGAGAGAGACAGAGACAGAGAGAGAGACAGAGACACAGAGAGACACAGAGAGAGGGAGGGAGAGAGTATTAGAAAGCAGAATTTGAAGAAAACAACTTGGGATTTGCAGTCAGGGCATGAGTTCATTTGCTATTTGTCAGATTCCTGTTTAGATTCCATTGTAATCATTTAGCCAATAAGGAAACTGAAATTTAGCAAGACGAAGTGAGAATAAGCAGGGAAACCAAAGACCGTGCTGTCTAACAAGACCTCGTCTTAATAGTATACCAGGCTAATGATTTAAATATTTATGTAGGAACAGCACCTCATAAAGGAAAATTAAAGATTAACAGTACGGGCCAGAGGTTGATGAGTAATGTTAACTCCCTGTGCCTTGAGATCAGATGTTTTGTTTGTTTATGTATGTGTATATGCACAACTGTGTATGCCGCCATTTCTTTTCTAACAGTCTAGAAAGAATTTCCTAAAAGTTCAATAAATGTGTAGTGTATATAGTATACAATGACTGAATTTGATTGTACAGACATAAAAGTAATTATTTCAAGAGATAAAATTTCAAAAAGCTTTTATTTAAAAAAATTATATTACTTTGTATGCAGTAACATTCTAATTATTCATAATTTTATTAACTTATTTATATCCATTGTAACCTAGTAAGTCAATATAAAAAAGATCAAATAAATATGCACAATAAGGGCATATTGAAAAGTTTCCTTTATGTAGCATTTACAATTGAAAATAAGAGAGCTGAAGGCAGAAAGTAAGTTATGTTTGCTAACTACAAACTAGGTGTGGGATCATATGTTGTTGAAAAGAAGTGTGTACTATGCTGACTAAAAGTATTCAGTGATTGCGATATGATCCAGTAAGACAAAAAAATCCTAATCATTACCCCCTTTCTTGAAACATTTCAAAAGTATTAAATCAGGTTTTGATTGTCTCCTTTAATGACATGAGTCATTTGAAAACCTCTTACTAGCTTTTTCTAAAGTAATGTATATGGAGCTATTGTTTTTGTGTATCTAAAACATTTCCCTTGCATTCCCTTTTTATTTTTAGTAGACTGACTTCCCCAGCCAAGATGGGATGACCAATGGGAACGGCAATTATCAAGGTAGCACATATTTGTTGACACAAACTGGGGCAATAAGAATCCCACAGACATGCAAATGATGAGAAAGAGTTTTATTTCAGGTTTTTCATTGGGTTGGTAAATCAGAAATGCAAGAATTTGTGGCTACCTTGAATATTTGCATGGATGAAGCCTATCCATGTAGAAGGAAATGAGGCCGCCACAAAGAGAAGCCAACTTTCAAGGTGGAAAAAAGAAGAAAATTTAATGAAACTAAATACGTTGGTACTCTCAGATCAAGCCATGGCTTTGATCCACTGATTCTCAGCTGCATGACCAACGATTTCTCAAAAGTTGTCTAGATTGTCTTCTGTATCTTATCATTCAAAGAGTCATCACTAACATTTCTGATTAAATCACAAACTGATTTCCAATTCTAATTAGTTGTATAACCTTAGGCAAATCTTCTTCCTGGCTCTCAGTGTTTTCACTTATAAAGCGACTGAAATGAGATTCATCCCTAGATCACTGTCTTTCTTAACATTACATGATTCTATGACCTGACATATTAATTTAATTTAAATTAACTCACATAATATTCTTATTTTGCTCAAATATTCCTTTTCTAATGCTTCCCCTGATTATATCCCTGTATAATCCCTAGATAATGGAATGAATGCCAAAGACAGAGTACAAAAGCAAGTTGTAACTAGTGGTATTTTGTAGGATTTAATTCTCAATTTGGTACTGCTTTCTGGAAAACACGAAAAGTGGAGAAGTTACCCCCTCCCTCCTTAAAAAGCTGTTCTCTATGGGAAAACAAACCAAAGTTTGCTTATGTCTACTACTAAACATTTTATGCTAGAAATTATCTGAACATGAAGCCATAATAATGCCTATGCCAATTAGATTTGCTTCAGAAAAGTTTATTAAGCACTTATTCTGATGAAAAATAACTTACATATCACCCAAACTGGGTCTCTTTGGGTCTCATGCTTAATGCTTTGCTCTGCACATTAAACACTCAATAAATGTTTGTTGAATTAAATTAAAGGAGTTGCTTTCACTGCAGCTCACATGCCCTTCCATGATTAATGAATCATCACTAAGTGAGAAATTAATGAGTGTGCTTTGTCAATCAGGAAAAAATATATTCTGTTTTGGAGATGGACAAAATTTCACAGCAGGGGAAGAAGAGAGCTAACTCCACGAATGAACAAGGAAAAAGGCTGCAATTACTGACATATGGATAAACTCACTCTAGCTCCCCAAACCACTACCTAAGGGCTGGCGTACATGCTAGCTTCAAATTAATCAAGTCTTTACAAACACTCTTTCCACACAATTCCAAAGGCAGAAAGAAATGAGAGAATCTCTCCAGGATATCTCCAAAGTCGAAAGGAATTTACAAAGTTCACAGTTCTTACTAGAGTCATGTTTCCAGTTCCTCTGCTCACATTTTAACCCCTTCTTCCAGTAATCAAACCCCAGAGCACACTTAATGACCAAACAGGGAAATGAGGCTGACCTGAAAGGAAGAGGGTACAAAGGATCAATTCCAAAGGAGACAAATTGAGTACTTCTAAATCCGTATGCGGCATGTGAGAGGATTACCTAGTAAATATGGAAATGTAAACAATCGGCAACTAACGCGAGGCAGATTGCCACCTTGTGAAGTTGCTTCTGAAGATGGAACGTAACTAGGGAAAGCAGCTACCAGCAACAGGAAGTGCAGATGGAAAGATTCAGACTTTTGTCAAGGTCTTGACGAGATCCATTATTGTAAGTGGAGCGCGCGCAATAGGAAAGGCTATTCACATGGATGGTCACATGCAAGTCACTACCCCAAGACTCTCTCAACTATGAACAGAATGCGTCTGGGGCCTAGATCACTGAAAAAATGACTGACAAAAAATATCTATCGCTGTGGAAAATCTTTATTACTGCCATTTATTATTTTCCCCAATTATATCATTATAAAACAGAGAGAAAGAAAACTCACACAGGTAAAACACACAGTATACATTCTGTAACATATAGCCAGTTCCAGCAACATCTGAGCAGTTGGATTTTCAGCATAATATTCCCATTATTGTTTTGCGCATAACACGGTGTGCCATGAACACGTGATAAATACAAAGTAAGTGGCCCTGGCAAATAACAAATTGGGTTAACGAGAGGAAGAAAGAAGCAGGTGAGGCTGGCTCCAGAATCTCGACATAGGACCCTCTTAGACTACCTCAGCATCTACCCAGGCAGGAGAGGGCTGGTTGTCACCTGTCATATATTCCACGGACACTACTGAGTATGGTCAAAGAAAAGAAGAGCCCTTGATTTTCACTAGAATAATTTATTATTCATATAGACATGTAAAGAGGGTAAAGGAGCTAGCTACAAAACCATCAACATTGTCTTTAGCTTTATTCTGTGACAAGATTACCCCTTCACTAGATTCCCCAGCCCACCTTCACTTCTCCGTCTGATAAAACACAGAGCTCAATAATTTTTGGGAGAAAGTTGCCCTTACTTAGAATTAGTGACCAAAAGCTATACAGAGCTCTTGGTCAAGGTAGAATTGACCAAAAAGGGGGTAGAACATAGTTTTCAGATTTGGTATTAACCTTAACCTTACAGCGTAATGAAAAATCAAATTTTTCCTACATTTGCCAATTCAATATAGTATAACAAGTTTCTCCTGCGCTTAATAAGTTGTGCACTCCCACAGAAGTCTGCACTTAACCACTGACATTTTAGGGTTTCAAATTTTAAAAATCTGTGAGGACCAGTTTTCTTTAATTATACTAGGGTTTATTTCTTCTTTATAGTAAAATGCCACCATTATGACATGTGTCAGTGCTATAGTCTTTCCTGAGTAAAGCATGATATTGCTGTGAGGATCTGAAGTATTATAAAATAATTTCATGCTTATCTCCCCACAAATGATGCAGAAATTTAAATCCACACTTCTCTACCACACAGCCTCAACATGAAATTAAAAACTCGTTAAATGTATACCAAAATAACCATGAAGAGGATGAATAGGTTCACAGAGGGTGCTGTAGCGATTGGCATTCACTTCTACCAACAGGTCATTTCCCTCTTTATGATGTTAGCTTTACAATGCATTCATCAGGCTAGCAACAGCTAATCTGGGTCCAAAACAAAATGTTTTACCAGCCTTGTAAACATTTGTGTTGCTATGCTCTTCACTAGTTGAAAGCAACAAGATAACCCGCGAGGAAATGGTGTACTAATATTGCACAATATGCTTCTTCATAGAAACATCTGACTCAGTTAAGAGCATGCTCTTGACTTATTAGATGATTTGCACCCGGACATATGTGATTTCTTGATTCTTTTATTCATGTCACACTTTTGATGCCATCAAAGCTCCTGTTTTCTTCTCCCTTTCTTGTATGAGAAAATACAACCAATCGCTGAGGAAACCTGGTAGGTAACTACCCTCTGTCTATACAATGTTCCTTTCCCATCCTGCTGTTCAAAAATATATATTTTTGAAAGAGAACATAAATGATGTGAGTTCTTGGTGATCTTCCTCTCTACACATTATCAAATTTGGGTTACCCTGATTTGTCAGTACTAATACTGGAAATTGATAGAAAATGTTAAAATTATTCCTACTTTTACCCCTACTTTTTCAATGGAACAAATTAATGAACACACACACAGTTATAGTTATCAGATCATTCAGCAACCAGAATTTCAATGTAAAAATGGGTTTGAAAGATCACAGGGGCAACTGGTATAAGCTTCAGAAGCAAATGAAAAGCCAAATACTGAAATAAAAATGAAATGTCTTTTACTATGAGTTTATAACTACTTAATACATATTGAATACATGCTGGGAATATTAAGGCATTTTTTCCTGGATTATTATATTTAATGTTACAAACTATCCATCAGGCAAATTCTGGACATAGCACCATTTTGCACTTAGACAGATTCTCAGGGCTAAAGTCCCTGTTTAAAGTCACACAGCTAATGTTACCAGGTCATGAACCACACATAGGCCATTTTGCTGCATGGCTTGCAATCCTGAATTTTTCTTCCTCTTATCAAATCTAAAACATGGTAGTCACTTGTATTCTCATAGCTTCCATTTCCAAACTTCTAAAATATGTATACTATTGTCTACTTCCTCAGCCACTTAGGGGGAAAACAAACAAACAAATATATATATATATATATATATATATATATATGAATGAATGAGTCAATGAATAACTGTGGGCATAAACTTTTAGAGATCTGGGAAGCCATAAGACTCTCTCATTTTAGAGATATTTTATAAGTGACCCGTCCATATATTCTCATACTTATGAACCTTGCCTGAATCACCCGTTATTCTAGAATCAGGGCTGGAACTCAACAGCCCTGCCAACCTAAGGTGTAGCTGCATCATTTCAGTCAGTTAAATCCTACCGTACACTGGCACGGAATTTTATAAGAATAAAAATTCTGTGAACTAGAAGGTAAAACTGTTTCCATAATTAAAACCATTCTGTGCTAACCTCGATGCTATCTGGCAGGCAGAAAGACAATCGTGGTTTCAAAGTGTCTACCAGCGGATCAGCCTAACAGATGAGACGTGCACAACTTCCTAAGAGTGAAAAGATCCTGTGCTGCTCTGGCGATTAAGGTGCACTGATTCTGATTGGGATGACTTGGTGGTGATGCAGAGAAGAAGCAGAGAGAAGGTGCAATCGTTCTCATTACCTTATGATATGGGGAGCAGCGAGACAGGCCAATCCCCATCCCTGCCTCAGATTTTTTTAAACATATATTAGTACATGTTTGCAGCACATAATTACACTCACTGTGGGGAGTTAGTACACTTATATATTTCAATTCTCTTTTTCCCTCTTCCTCTACCCCCTTTTATTTTTCCCTCACCATATTTATTCATTTATATAGAGGTCAAAAGTGAGACTAATAGGCCAAATAACATATAAAACATGCATGCAACTGACTTAGTACAACTGCTTATACCAAATCTTGTTTGTAATTTTCCAGTCATTTTCTATCCAGACCTCTGAACACTGGTGCTTAGCTTCCGCCCAGAAATCTACCAGTGTTCTCACTTCTCGCCATTTCTCCTGCCATACAGTGTGCATAGCAAGTTGTGCTGCTTACGTTTCTTTCCACTGAGAAGATTTGCCTGCTCACTACATTACATCTTTGCCTTCTATTTTTGGCTTACACCATTACCAGGCCAAGCCACCTGTCATTTGAACTTAGAATTTTTGCTTTCTTTTCATATATGAACACTGTCATGTGGCCCATACAATTACGAGCTATTTCTGACCCTTTTTCATCACTGGACTGGAAAAGGCCTTATTGATCTACTTTAGCAATAGTCCCACATCTGGTACGGCAGCTGCAATGAGGACTTCTACTTAGATCTGGGCTTGTGTGTAGCTATTTTCCTGAGTCAATCTGCTTGCTGAGGGGGCCACGCTGACAATTACATTGATGTATGTTAGAGTCCTACCTCTGCATCATCAAGCTCACTAATAGTGCCTGCCATCACCACCGGGAGGAAATACTCTTTTGATGTACTATCTTTGCAGGTTTTAAAGTAGGATGAGTTACTGAGATTTCCATTTGTCCTGCCCTATTATTTTAGTTCTTGTGTCAAGAATCCATTGAGGGGTTCATCTAACCTACGCTCGAGGACTGAAGAAGTGGTCCTGGGAACAGCAGACTCACCATGAAGTGCACCTTAGTCGGGACACCCGCTGCAGTTTGGATTTTCTATGCCCACCACAGTCCACATGCTATCGGCTCTGTTGCCAGCTGATGGGTCACAGGAGATCTAACTCCAGCAAGTGGACCAATCCATGGATAAGATCACCAGTTGATGGAATTTGGGGGATGGAAACAGAAGGTGGGAATTTAATGAAGCACAGGCATATGGTGACATTGGGACTACCTGGTCCCCTGCCCCTTCCCCCTCGGCTCTTTCCCTTTCCCTCTGTGAGGTGAGCGGCCTTTTCCTGCCACGGGCTTCCTGTCACAGTTTCCGCAGGCTCAGAAACCACAAGGCCAAATGTCTGTGGACTGAAACTTCTTAGACTAGGAAAGAAGATAAAGGTTTCTTTCCACTGTCTTTTTCACTTGTTTGTCATAGCAATGCAAAGCTGACTAACGACTCGATTTATCAGCGGGCCCTGACGTAACACCTGGATTTGTGTTAGTCCTGGGGCATGGACCTTGGAACAGACCTCTGGACTCTAATATGAAGGATGAGCAGAGAAATCAAATCGCATGGAAGTTGAGGAGGGAGATGGTGAGAAGAGTCCCAGCAGGCAGAACAGCAGAAGTGAAGGCGCTCAGGCAGCACACAGTGGAGCACGGAAGGCAAGCCCTGGTAGCACCTTCCCTACAGCAGGGCCTGCCGCTGCTGTCGTTTTACCGTGCTCAATTGCTCGAAACAACCTGAAATGTCTTCTTTACTTATCTTTAACTAAAATGAGGCTCTGTGAGGTCAAATATCTTTTGGGGACTTTCTCACCCCATTTCTATGAAATTAATTTATACATGAATGTAAAAAGTCCTTGTAACCAAAAGACTCAGGGCTAAACAGAAAAATGTCTCAAGTAGGAGGAGCAGAGCAAAATGGCAGAGCTTGCAGAGTCTGTTGGCCTCATCAGCAATTTGCTATTTAACCTAAGAGCAACAGAACTCCGCTGAAGGAATTAGCCAAGAAATGGTATGTCTGTTATTGTCTTCGTGAAACAGTATCCTTCTTATATGTGCAGTGGCTTGGCAGGGGTAGGAATGGATGTGGGAGTACCAGTTAGGAGGGCCTCGTGGTGCTGAAGATGGAACAGTGCCGGGGCCTAGGAGGAAGTATAGGAAATGAGGAAAATTGGGGAGATGGTGTCCCCACATATCTCAGGAAAAAATACTTGAGAGCTCTACTCTTGAGTGGCTGCTATGTCCTCATGATGCTAGTCGACTGCTGGTGTGTCGGTAGTAGTAGGAAATCTGGGTAGTCTGTAGGCAAAATTATAGTTGGAAAAATGAAGTGATTTGGGTAGAAGGCAGTGAGATCATGAAAAAATTCTCCATTACTACATGGATTCTTTGCTTTTGGTAGGAAACAAAACATATTCTAATACACATCTTGTCAATATCTGAGTGAGAGATATACACTTAGCTACTGAAGAGTGACGACAGCTTTGCACCCAGCCTTCACATGCTGGATTGGAGACTGGAGAGTTGCTGGGGGACCTGTGTCTGTGTCTCTTACGCATGTTTACGGGACCCAGAAGGATTTAAATCAATGACAAACCCATCAGCTGAAAGGGACTGGGAGTCACCATGTGTCAGAAAGCGGAGCGTTGCGAGTGGTGCTTCCCGCCTGGTGAAGCGCCCTGACACTAAAAGGAGACAGCAGGGTTTGGAAGAAGAGCCGATGAGACGGGCCCTAAAATGAAATTTATGGTAATTGTGCAGAGACGGAGTGGCCAGTAATGTTGGTTAGGATCTCACAGGCTTCCTATAGGTATTCCTATGTTCTTGTCTCACTCCTGTGAAACGGTGGAATGGAACTAGAGTAATCAAATGGGCTTCAGCCCATTCCCGTAACATGCAGTCACAAAAAGGAAGCATCCAAACTACTTTTCGGCTTATTAGAACACAAGTAATATCCAAGAGAATGAAGAGATTTGAAGAACTGGGACTGGCACTCCAGCGGTGGCTGATGTTCTGGCTCTGCTAATTTCCTTAGAGGCAGACAGGCATACCCAGGCCCCAAAGACCTTTGTTAGCTTCCTTAAACCAGAGTGTCAACCTCAAAACTAATTATGCAGTATGTAATTTTTGCTTCCCTAGCTCTTAATTGGAACATGGGAGGATGAAGTGACCTCAGGACCAGGTCAAGCTAGCTGACCTGGGGTAATGGGCCACAGGTGGCAAAACTGTCTGGTTAAGAACCTGCTCTTGAGAAGTTCTGATAACTTGAGGCCCTGATCATGGTGACCTGGCGACTGAATGTGGAAGGGAAGGAGTACATCAAATGTATGCTCTTATACTACACTGTCAGAAGGGAGATGTAGCTACTTTTAAAATTCAATCAATGAAAATTTCAGCTGTTTAGTCACACTAACCACATTTCAAGTGGTTCATATGATATGGTCTTACAGTATAGGTACAGGACATTTATATCACTGCCTAAAGTTACGCTGAGTAACACTGCTGTAGGCTTTCTCATCATAGGACAATATTTACTTCCAAGAAATTGTGCAGATGTGCCCACACGTGGGATAATGGAGGTGAACAATGTGTTTTAAAAGTACTGCATGCCTTATAGGGCAGGGGGGTCCTGTGCTTGTTTTCTGGCCAATAAATTTATCACCTACTGTCAAACCAGAATGAGGAGGCTCCAAGTTTCTACCTTGTTCCCACTGAAATAAATCATCGCATAGATATCCATACCGTCCGGAAGAAGTACCTGTGCCTGGGGAGGTGTACAGCATCGGTGGCAAGCACATGGCGTGCATGCTGCAGCTGTCTGTCCATAGCACTGAAAGCTCGTAAAGGTTCACTATTACTGTATATACTGAGCACGGCCTCATGTGACTAGTTGGTTTCTCAGTTTTTAATGAAAGCTGCTGGCTTAACCTTCTCCAAGCCAGTCTTGCCCTTTCTGGATTACCTGCACACACATCCAACCCTCCAAAGCTAAGTCCTTCTACTTTTATGACAAAGTCTGGAGGTGACTAGAAAAATGGTTCAGCCCAGGTCGGCTTCCAAGTCATCTAATGGCCCCAAGAAACTCTTTCTCCAGAGTTGTACAACTTGTTCAGTTACCAGGACCTTTTACTCAAAAGAGCTTTGTTATAGGTATCCTGAAATTCTCAGAAATTTCATATTTACACATTTTTATAAGTGAAATCCAATAGAACATAGATCATTTGCATAAGCAGCAGAGCCACAGGTAAAATGCATGTTAGCTAGTTCATACAGTACTCATAATGTCCATGAATGCAGGAATTCGAACTTCGGAGATTCAAATCCAGTCCAAAGTACAAGGGCTACATCACACAGCGGGACCTGGGCACTAATAATCACATGAAGACATACTGTCAGTTTGAGTCAGAACTTGTTTCAAACACTCAGCGAAGATAATGGTGTTCTGAGAGACATGAAAAACCAAAGGAACTCATCAAATCCCTTTCTACTCATATGAATTCCTGGAATTAGTGAACTACTTTCACTGAAAATAATGATACAGAAGGAAAGGATAAGACAAGACAACCAGCGTGCTCTTTTCTTTCAGCTTTCCAGACTCAGCAGTAAGCCAGAAGTGGAGGGTACTGCAGAACGCGTGTCAAGAAGTACAATTTGAAAAGTTAAGATGGTTTTCTGCAGAGTTCTCACTGTTAGGAGGGAAAAAAAAATACTCATCTGCAAACCACAAAAAAGATTTTAAAAAGAACAATGGAGTTTTTGTGATTCTACATATAAACTTAACATTTTTATATTTGTACTTAAAATAGGCATTGCACAATACGAAGACGAATGACAAACACACTAATAATTTAAAATGTTTTTCTTACAATGACAGCAAATGGCAATCAAAAAACTATAAAAAAGGCTGAAAAAGCAAGGATAAATCTTCATATTTTAGCATGTTATAGTTTTTTCCAGCTTTTCGATAAAGCCCTGAAATTATGCAGCAAGCCCTGGCTACAAGTTAGTCATTTGAATTCCTCTCATCTTATTTATTATTGGCTGGTTAAGAGAAAAACAGATTCTGGCGGGAGGCGTTCCAGTGTAAAGCATACTCCTTTCCAAGCAGGAGAACTGAGGCCTAGCCTGTCTTGCTGAAAGGAGGCCCAGCTTCCTGAGGAAGAGGGCTGATGCAGTGTGCAGCACCTGGAATACCTCCGACCCTGTCAGATTAACCTGCGGTAATTGACTTAAGTCTTCGTGTGCCTCATTTTCCTCAGCTGTGAAATGGAAATTTGCTAACGCCAATACTTTCCACACAGAGATGGTATTAATCATGGTAAAACATTTGTCTGGCATATATTTTATAATTTCACAAAATAGAGAGAAATAGCCTACCTTTAAGCAGAGATTTTACTCACTTGATAGTATTATTATGAAGTAGCATTACTTTAAAAGATTATAAATGAAAACATTTAGAAATATCTACTTTCACTAAACACTATTTAAGCATATATTGATATGGTTTGAAGTTTTGATAAATAAGCAGGACTTATACTCATTTCCCCAAAATGAGCACTTTTCTTGTTGTCTTAAGTTGATAAACATGTCTAGACACTGTTTCAGGCAGTCAGCCCATACATAGCTAGACTTCATTATTGTGTTTTGTGTTTCAGCTACAAGTACTTAAGAACCACGAGAAATTTATACAATTTCATTTTTATAAGTCACATTTTTATTGGATAATCCGCTAACCAAATAGAGAAAGAAAAGCAATGCAGAACAAAGCTGGCTATGACAAATCTGCCTGCGTGTATCCTAGAGACTTTCCAACGTTTGGATGCTCAGGCGCAAATCCCCCATTACACTGCCGTAACACAACTTGGAAGGTCCAATACCACAGAGAGTACAGCCTGAACTTAGATAGAAATGGAAGTAATGTTTGCAATTATAAAGCCCAAAGTGCTCATTTCTCTACACAGCTATGAAACTCTTCCATGTTCCAAATCCCCTTGGAAGTATGTGAATGTAAGAAGGAAATCAAAGTTTAGCCCTAATAATTAAAAATAATACTGCAACATTTATCTTTAGCGAGCTTTGTTGACTGGGAAAAGAAATATTTCAACTAGCTATCTCAGGGTGAACACTCCTCACTGTGTTTATATATGCTCTGTGACTAATATCTAGTATGGTATCAGGAGTAGTTAGAAAACAAAGAACTCAGTTTATTGGTTGTCATTGGATGAAGGAAACAGCAGGATTTTTAAACAAAGGCAATTCTTAAATAATAAACTCTGATGTGAATAAATAATACTTTTATACTCTGTAATAATGGCTAAAAGAATACTTTGAAGTTATTAAATCTCTGAGAACTGAAAATTCTAGAACAAAGCACTTGGAGATGGCACAATAGTGGCAAGCTTAATCCTACGTCTTCCGGCTCATTTCTCCTTGGAAGTTTTGAGCATCTAAGTAGATTGAACCTGCCCAGTACTGTTGTACAGATAGTCAAAGCCTAGTTAAGCAGCACTGACATTCACCTTGATGCCTGGGGTGATCCCATACCCATAGATGCTTGACAACTTACAATTTAGTCATACCAATTTAGAATCGATCTTTTCCATACATTTCATTTTTGTATGAGATAGAGACACCTTCAGAAATGACACCACTTTCCAAGGGCACTCGACTGAGTGTGCATGGTGGACACAGGTGATCAGGCCTCCTTCTCTCCAAGCCTACTTCTACAGCATTATCTTTACCCAAATTTCAGGAATGGCTGTGACGCAGAGATACTCAGAAACAATGATTCATCATAGATTCTTACACAACGAGGAAAATATATTCATTTGTATTCTCAAAAAGAATTTGGGCTTCTATACTGTTGCCAGGCTATAATCTCCTGAAATTCCACTACACCTACATAATCCTTATTCTTCTCCTCAGTTTTGAGCAATATAAGAACACTGACATCAAACCAGTCTTGAACTTTTGAAGTAATAAGTGAAGAGCCATTGTTCAGAGTATCTTATCCAGCATTCTTACTATGTTTTCAAGAGCTTATTTTGAAGACATTTCCTGTCTCTAAAAAGTCACTGCAGTTTTTCAGTACTGGGGGGGCTGGCGATGAAGCTAAGCGCTGTATGCTGGGGCTATAAAGGTCATGGTGTTACACTGAATTATTGCCATAGTCTTCTTTACCTCACTGACTTCCTCTGCTATGGCAAAAAGATATACACAGTACAAATAAAAGTATGCTGAAAAGGAAAATATTTCACATGGAATGACTTCAAGCATATTCCTGTAAGGCTAGAACAGAATCTGCCTCCTGAAGGGTAGAGGGAGTATCCCCCTCTCACGTTTGGGTGAGGTTAAGAATTTAGGGCTTAGCCTCTAATGGATGTCATTATCTTACTACAGGAAACTTGCAGACATAGAAAACATGACTTTAAATAATACGTGCAGAGTGCAAAATTGTGTTGAAATGGCAACCCTAAAAAACTGGTCCTTTGAATCCTAATCCATTAAAACAAAGAATCTTTGAGGATATGTCTAATAGATGAGAGATTAAGAAACTAAGGCCCACGACAGTCAAGAGACATCTCAAAGGTCACATAACTGTCAAAGACAAATCCAAATCAGGTCACTTTACGTATTTCCTATTCTACTTAGTATTGTTGTGAAGCAGAAGTCCACTTCCTAAACCTAAATGCTTGACTCTATGAAGTGGAGAATTTTAAGCTATGTCAAGGACACAGAGATTACAGGAAAAAGGATTACGTATTTTCCTTTTGTCATTACTCAGTGAGTGAGCTCTCTGTTCTATGGCCACTGCTTTTGGCTGTGTTTGAAACTGTGGAACTATTTCTGCTGGATGCATCTACTCCTTGGAAAGGAAACTCAATCAGGCTAAAGAGAAAAAAGTCCTCTCCAAGTAATGATTAATTGTCCAAATTGAAAGCTCAAAGTATAAACAAATTTGAGCGGTTCAGACATCTTACACAATTAAATTTCCATGTAGTGAATCTGAATGGTGTTTTGAGAAAAAGAGGACAGTATTCTAGGCCCTACTTGACAAGACTTCTTTCCACTGTTTTGTTCTTGAGACTCACTCCAAGGTAACTGAAAGCACAGTCATATTTTTTTCTCCTTTAACTTTTATGCACTTCATTGTCAGTGAAACGTTTAATGTGCTTTGAGTGTAATCACTGCTAATACGGTTTTCACAAGAAAACAAAGGCCCACTAATTTTGATATGCAGTGATGCATCCTAGTTTACTGAAATTAAATACGAATTGAACATATCTTTGAATGTGTTAAGGCATTTAGCCACACAAAATGTTTGGTGTATATTCATATTTTTGCATATCGCTAGAATTAAATTGCATATTTTCATAAATCTGATTCACGGGGTATTTCAAATTGACCAGATTATAATAGAGCCATGCCGCAGTTTAAATTAAGGTAGGACTGATTTAAACTACTGATCAAAAATCTCAAGAATCTGAGTTTTCAATTTGTAACATGAATACATTATATTTTTACATAACTATAACCAGGCTTTAAAGTACCTTTTTGAATTCATCTCCCACTTTTTCGTTCTGTCTCTAAACTGCTTGTAGTGGTGCTTTTCCCCTATGTGTTTCATTCATTTCTCCCATTTTGCTCAGCTGCTTTGCTCTTTAATAGCTACAAATTTCCAATACTACTCAGCCTCCCAGAGCCAGGGCAGTCGCTTTTTTAGAGCCCCGTATTTATTAGTTGGTTAGAAACGACCTTAGCCCCGTGGGCCTTCTCGTCTTCCTGCTCTGCCACCTTGTCCCACACAGGACACTGGGAGCGATGGTTTCTACGGCTTAAGAATTCCAGAGTCACACAACCTGGGTGCAAGTCCCACCAATCTCCTGACTAACTGTGGACTTTAGACTTGTCTTTAAAACTTTCTTAGCTCCAAGTTCATCATTATAAAATGCAGATAATTACTAGTTTTGGCCTCCTAGAATTTTTGTAATACTCCAACCCATAGCAGAGTCAGCAAGTATGAGTTTCTTCTTCCTTCTTGACTAAAATAAAAATCCTTGTAGATAAGAACATTGGTCAGTGAGCCCAGCAGTACTTAGCATTCTGCTAAGTAGATGTTACTCTCCCCAACCCCCAAGGAATAAATGATACTGACCCTGTTGTTTGCAGTATGGCTAATACTATCTTTCTTTTCAGAAGGTACAACTCATGTGCTTTTCAGTACATGAGAGAGCGTGAAGAGTATATTGGGCAGAATACTGGGTCCCCAACCCTCAGCATAAATTACACAGCAAAGGAGACATTTAAGAAAGAAGTAAATAAGAACCTTGAAACAGGAAGACTGACTTAGATAAAGTGGGCCCAATATTATCACAAGAAGTCTTACAAGTCGAGAATCTTTCTTGGTTGTAGTCATGAAGATACATAAAGATAGCAGAATGATTAGGGACATCTAACACTCCTGGCTTTAAAGATGGAGAGTTGCAATATGAGTCAATGACCATGGACAGACTAAGAAGTCAGAAAGAGAAGGAAAGAGATTCTACTTAATCTCCAGAAAGGAACACAGTCTACGACCGCACCACCCTGAACGTGCCCGATCTCGCCTGATCTCGGAAGCTAAGCAGGGTCGGGCCTGGTTAGTACTTGGGTGGCAGAAAGGAACACAGCCTGCTGATAACTTCAGCTGCTAGACTTCTGAACTCGGTATCAATAAACTAATAAATTTATGTTGAGTTCTGTCATTAAATTTGTAGTAATTTGTTAAAAGCAGAAGAGAAAAATAATACGAAAGAAAAATAAAGAGTTTCATGAGCTGGATCATATACAAGTACTTCCTAAATACTTAAGGAATATGTAAGGCCATTTTGTAATGTAAGATATTAAAAATCATTGAGAGTGAAAAAATTCTAAAAACACAATTAAAAATTATGAGGTTATTAAAAAAAACCACTGCATTATACAACCATTAAACGCTTATCAAAAGCAACAAAAATGCCAACTATGGTGCTTTTCCATTACAAATATTTACAGACTATTTGCCATGTGGGAGACAGTCACGAGCACTTTATGAATATTAGTTATTTAGCTGCACGCTCTCTTCACAAAGAACAGACACACGACTAGTAACCTTGCCCAACCACCAGTGCACAGCTTGTGAGCGGCACAGCCAGAATACACTTCCGACACGCTGGTTCCAGACCTTACACTTCATTTTCTCTTGTGGTAGAGGGCCCTTTGCGCCGGGCTACATACATCCCCACCCCTTTTATTACGTCTTATTTTCAGCCACGGTCTCCCTAAGTTTTAAGGTGTCCGGGCTGATTGAATGTGCAATCCCGCATCAGCCTCCCAGAGTGCTGGGATTACAGACACACACACCGCTACATCTGCTTCTGCTTTCATTTTTAATTCTCCATCATATTTCTTTTAAAATCATAACCATGTTGGATATATACGCATTGCCAATCAATTGCTCTATATACCTTTTATACTTAAGCAAACAAAATCCGTGTATTATGTATTATTTTTTCCAATTCAGTCATTCAATAATCGTACCTACTGTGCCACAGGCGCTACGGCAAAGAAGATAATGGCCTCCCCTAGAGTTTACAGTGAGGACGTATCGCGACAGAATGTCATTACACTATGACAAAATCACGTGAGTTCATCCCGACAAAGTCATCTCTAGCGTCCTATTCTCAATGAGCTTATGCTTTAGAAGTTATTAAAATTTTAAAAAATTTATCAAAATAAACAAGTACATGGCACCTCAGATGCTATAGGAACTGGTGCCAAAGGCATACGGAAAGGTGCATTTGCTGGAACTGGCAGTGGGGGCACTAACCGGTTTGAAGAAGACAGATGAAGAGGAGTTTGTATTTTACAAAGATCATTCCAGACAGCAGCCAAGAGAATCAGTGTGAAGGGCGGAGAGGCCGGTGAGCCGCAACGTGCTGGCAGAGGACTTAAAAGTACAGTGGCGAGGAGGGGTGGAGTGAAGGCAGTGGCGGCAAACGTTAGAAGCGAGCTTCAGTTTGGAGCAGTGAGAACACGGCCAGGAGAGGCTGCTGCCCACACTCTCAGAAAAGCTCAGTCTCCCTTAGGAGACAGCAGAGGTGACGGCAAGTAATGACGACGGCAACGGGACAGCGAGGCCTGTGCCTCACAGTCGTCTCTGTAAACACCAGGCACAAGAATGACAGGGGACAGGATGTGGAGGTCGGGGAGGGTTTGGTACCCTTCTAAGGAGTAGGCACACTTAGTGGTCTTGGAACAAGTAAAATGCATTCCAACGCCTGTAACCTGGAAACGTTACCGTACCTTTATAAGACGGTAGTAAAGCTATAGACCTTCACATGGGGACACGGGGAGAAGCAGCCTAATCATATGGGTATGTTGCATTTTTTATTAATAAAAAATGTATTTATTAGTCCATGTTTGCAGCAAATAATGGCTATATTCCTCACGGGGAGTTGGGATGTGCACATAAAGCATCTTCTATTTTTTCATACCCTTCCCCTCTCCCCATCTCGGTCCTCGTACTTTTGCAAAGTACGCATCTTCCTCCGTACTTGCTATTACCTTTTATTCTGCTCTTTATTTATAATTTAGGCTTCTCATGTAAGAGAAATCAGGTTGGAAGGCTAAAGCAGGAGGGTCACCGAGTTTGAGGCCTGCTGGGCTACACTGAGACCCTATCTCCAAAAACAGAAACAAAAACAGAAATCGTGGTATTTCAGCTTGTGTATTTCGTTGACGTCACTTAATATTATGGTTTCCAGCTGCATCCACTTTCCTACAAACGCCTCAGGTGTATGTTGTAACAGAGGGGTCCCCCCTACGTACGGGTGCCGCGTTTTCCTCATCCCTTCGTCTCCTGATGGGCATATAGGTTGACGCCATCCGTTAATAAATACAGTTTTGCGGGGAGAACCGAACTTGGGATTTCATGCGTGCCAGGCAGGCGCGTGGGACACTGAGCTATACCCCTGGCCCTGAGCAACTTTTTAAAGGCTATCATTGGAAAGAAATAATAGTGAAAGAGGACCGAGAGATGGAAGGGTGACAGGGTCTCAACACATCACTGCTAACGATAGGGGCACGGGCCCCGCAGTAAAGAATGGCGCCTCCGGAAGCTGGAGACAGTCGTCAGCGGGGAGCAAGGAGAGACTATACCGCCGTGCAGCAGCAAGGGGCGCAATCTAGCTGGAACGCTAAATGACCAAGAAACTTCCGATTCTTCCCTTGATCGTCCGGAAAGGAAAAGCAGGTCTGTGGGCAAAATTTATTTTAGCCCATCGAGATCCACGTGGGATTTTGAGCAATGGAGCTGTGACATAATAAACTGGCGCTGCTTTGAGCTTCTTGCAATTTGTTACAGCAGTGATAATAGAAGACTAATATATACTGATTGTTGATTTATGAATGATGTAATATGCTAATACAAATTTACATGAAAGTTATCAATTTTGAATTGTTAGAATCAATGTGTTCTTTATATTTTTATTATTAAACTCCTCAAAATATAAAACTCACTACAAGGCTAAAAGAGGACATAAGATGCTACTATAAATTTTTCTTTACAGTTAAATGAAAAATAATACTTTTTCTTCTTTCTCATAGTTAATAAATAGTCTATTCGGACTTCTGCTAGTATTTTTTTAACCTGAGTCAAGTGTTAAGATTCGCTTAGTATGCCTGTAACATATATGCCTGTAATATTTGCCTGTAACATATATGCCTATAATATATAAATTCTAGGTTTCAAACAACTAATGTGTTTAAACAACTAAATTTACAGAAGTAAATTTAGGTAAATTGTTATAAATTTACATTTACAACACTGTTTTCGTCACATGTACGTACTGTTTCTGAATCGACGCTGATTAACTCCTACAAAGCAAAAGGCATCTCTCCTTTCCTTGTGGTTCATGTTTTTATCAGTACAACCCAGTAATATTCCCGGCCCCAGAAGCTTTTTGTTAAATAAACTAACGTAAATAAATACATTTTTAAAACAAGCATAAAAACACTGGATGCAAAGCTTCCCTAAAATTTCAGCTTACTAGTTCATTTCAAAATTGAAGATATTTCACAATATACTACATGTAGGTTAAACTCAAAACTAAAAACTTAATACCAACATGCTAAAAGTTATGGTTCACATTTAATTCAAATTTCTTCATAATTTGGGGTTGTTATCAGTACTGTGATGTTCATGTGACCCACATAAAATTCCATGAACTAGAACTGCTTTCTGGAAATATCCTCCACGTTCATCTTTATTTTTTAGGAGGGAAGGTCTTTCTTCGCCTCACAGAAATGAAGTGAAGCACACTGTATTTGTAAGCTACAAGAGCAACATGGCTGCCTTGAGGACTTTTGAAAGGCTTGTTCCCCCTCAAAAGGAATTTCTTCCGCTCTAGAACAGTATCCAATATAAATATGTGGATCGCATAAGTAATTTAAACTTTTCAAAATATTTTCAACATATAATCAACAGAAAATTACTGCATGTTTACATTTTCCCCTTTATAGCGCGTCCTGGAACCCCTGTGCCTGTCTTACACTGTGAGCACACCTCCCTGCAGATTTAGCCAATGGCCACATTCACAGCTGCAGCTGGGGAAAATCTTCACTCCGGCCTAAGTCAGCTGCGTACCCAATCACGCTGCAGCTTCCACTCCACACCTCTCTCGTCCCTGGGGTTCACTGGGTGGGAAGGACCTTCACCATCGCCTTCGTCCTCGGGCCGCTTCCCCGAGTACAGAGCGCAGCGCCGCACTGCAGGTATGTGCTGCCACGGTCCACCCTTAATGTGCACCGAGTTCCGGGCAGGGTCGATCAATGAATTCACCCTGCCCACCGTACTTCACGTGTTGAGTAAGTGCTGTCCCACAGGGGATTTCTGCACCGTCGCCTGCACAGGGCAAGCCCACGGCCTGGGCGGTCCCGGGACCGAGTGGGGTGACAAGCAGCGAAGTCCCAGGTCGCCTGCCGCCGCGCGACCGGCCGGCAGCGCCGCGCCCCGGGGCCGCCCACGAACTCGCGCCCGCGCGGCTCGGCACGAGGACCGGGCCCCGCCCCGCCTCCGCGGCGTCCTCTCCGTCGGCACGCAGGAGGGGTCCGCCGGGCGCACGGCGGCCGCGAGGTGCGGAGGCCACCCGCAGCCATGTGGCGGCGCTTCTCCCCCGGCCGGGGGTGGGGGGATGGGAGGTGGGCAGGAGCCGAAGAGCGGAGCCCCGAGCCCGGCCCCACCGCCGTCTCCGGATGGCGCCGCCTGTGCGCGCCCGGCGCCCGGCAGGGGCTGACGGCTCGCGACGCTTCTGCCAATCAGGAAGGGTGTTCCCGACCAATGACCGCGCTGGACTGTCCGCTTCGGCTGCTCGGCCCTTCGGCTCGCCCGAGTCCCATTGCTGGGCCAGCGCGGGCGCTCCCTCCCAGCTCTCGCGGGTGTAATCCCCGCCTTTACCACTTCCGGGTCCCGCGTCGCTCCGGAAGCCCGCAAGTTCCGGAAGCCTGTGTAGGCTAGCTTCAGCTAGGAAAAGGCGAGCTTTCCAGAGATTGCGCCTGAGAAAGTTCCGCGGAGCGGGCGCGGCTCGCAGGCTGCCAAGGTCAGTGTCTGCCGGCGCGAGCCCGAGAGCGCGCCGCGGTCGCCCGCGGCCGGTTCCTGGAGCCTCCGACCTGGCGCTGCTCGCCCCGCTTAAGTGGCCCTGTTGACTGGCTTCCTGGAAGAAGCGAATCAGATTCTGGTTTCGGGAAAAGTCATAAAGCAAATCTAAACGCCTAAAAAATTTCTTAGAATCGCTGCATTTAAAAATCAGCACACCAAGCTACAGTTGACCTCCTCTGAACTCCATGAAGTGACGTCTTAGGGACGAACCTAAGTACTTTGCCTCGCACTTGTGGCCGGTTGTGAAAATATTTATTATGCGCGGTTTTAAGACGCGTTCAGTACCCAGTCCTCATATTCTCTCGAAATGTGAGGGTCCCTTACAGAATTATATCTGGTACCGAAAACATGAGTGCAGCCTAAGCATTCTGCGCTTCTGAGAGACCGCTAACTGAAAACCAATTTTGGTTTTCCTTTGGTGGAGGAGGTACTAAGAATTTTCTTACAGAACTGCTTGTGAACGTTTGTTTTTCATTGTTTTAAGATAAGGACTGTGAGTCATTAGCATTTTTTGAGATCTTAAAGAATGTTGTTTATTTAGGTACCATTTTGCATACACCGAACATTTAGCTTAAGGGCTTCTTACAAAGTGTGACCAAGTTGTTGAAGCGTGTTAGGTTCCGTGGCTACACACACACACAGTTTGTAACCCGTGTGTCACCTTTATTTAAGTGTGAACAGAATGAACTTGGGGTGACTGCCTTTTCTTTTATCTGTTCTCTGATCTCACCCACATTATCAATTACTAGATTAGAGTTGAGTTATTTGGAGCCAGAGGATTTGAAAGGAACAGCAGAAAAATTAGAGTCAACAAAAGAGCCTTTTTTTTTTTCTTTAAAAAAAGAGGAAAACAATGAAAGAGGACAGGATATAACTGAATATTAAACAAAACCAAGACACTCGGCTTCTAGCCCTGATTCTGGTTTGCCTTTGACCACCTTTGCCTCCAGGCCTGATTCACCTCTTTCTTAGAAGTTAAAGGTAACATTCAACCTGAGGTTTTAAAGTTGTTCCGTAAAAGGACTGTAGAACTTTCCTGGAACCATGCTGAGGAAAGACAAAGCAAGCAGACTGTCAGCTGTATTTTAACAAGAAGGGCAGCTGTTTATGTGTTCTGCTTACATAACAGGGTCCTATGAAGATTTAATTTATACCTTCTACTTTTCCTTCTAGCATTAAAATTCTGTTTCTTAGGACAGTTATTTATTCATATTCAACACACATTCACCTGATCGTTAGAGTTTTCTAAAATTATGTTCATATTTAATTTCCTTTGTACTGTAGATGTTTCAGATCCTTTATGATCAGAATCGTTAATTCCTTATTTTCCTCTATTGCCAACACTTGTTTATTTCAGCCATAAAAGGTTTGCTCGTGGATGGGGCAGGCATCGTCTGCATGGTCAGTAGCTGAACCTTAAACCTTAGAAGTGTTAGCCAGCGCGTCATCCTGTCTTCAGTGAGAGTCGGAGCCCTAGCCCCATGCCTTCCACAGCATCAAGTAACTTCAGAGTTTTCTTCTTGTCCCTCATACACGCCAGTCTTACACTCAGGCTCCTATGGCACTAGGAAAATATGTGCCATGGGCACAAGCTTTATTTCTGGGCAAAAGTCTACTCTACATTTTTTTCCCCTTTTGATCTGCGTTGGGCAACCAAGAGGCAAATTGCATATTTCCTTCATGTTTTTCCTGTGAAATGCTAGTATGTCTAAACATTCTGTGCCCCAGTTCCATTCCTTCAGAACAGACCGGAAGCCTGAGCAGAAAATCCCCGATTTGCCCCATTTGCCCATCTCTGGGGTCCTGGCAGGGCTTTTGTACGCCTGGCCTGTGGTTGGTGTACTTAGGGGCAGAAGAGAGGATGCCTATTGATCTTTCTGATACATGCCCAGCTATACAATCAGAATGCCTTTTCTAGATTGCTTTTCTAATACATTTTCTTTTTAATCAGAGCTTTCCCTTCTTTACCCTCCTGCCAGTAAGGTGAGATAAAATTCCATCCAAGTTGTCCTTTCTTGTTTCTTACTATTCAGAGACAAAAACCAGTAACTATAGAGTAATTGTTTTGATCATGCCTTTCCAGTGTTCAGTGGATAAAATTGGCATTACTTTTATTATAGCATGTGTTGGTAATAGTGAAATGAGTGGTCATACTTCATTTTGTGCATTTCCTTTATTCAGATTTGACAGTAAATTCTTGTGAATGCTGCTTTGACCACACGTGTAGAGAGACGGGGGAGCGAATGTCGATGCCATGCATCCCAGTCAGTTTAGGCAACTTTCCCACACCTCTATAGTTTCTGTTTCATGTTTTGTGAAATTGGAAGTCATAATTGAATAATTATAAAGACAAAAATACTTGCTTTGCATTTTGTGGTATTAAATTTTGTCAGACCCTTACTAACTATCCACTTCTCTAACTTCTTTTGGGATGTTCTATAATTTTTCTAATATTTACCAAAATTTCACTGATATACAGCTTCATCTTAGGTGATCAGTCTTCTTAAACTTTAATCTTCATTTTTTTAAAAAAATAGAGAGAATGATATTGTGTTATGAGGCTTCCATGAGATAGTATAAAGGAAATACATAGTTCTTCACACATACTATGTGTCACATAAGTAGTTCTAGTGCCCATCTAGTCTATGCTTGTTCCTTTGGGGATATTTTCACTTTCTCTTGTGCCATAAAAGGTGCCGTTAAATGTGTGTTCTAATTGTCAAATCATTTGGAATTCTCTCCTTAAGCAAGTAGATTCTAAGACCTTTCCTGAGTTTATAGAATACAGTATTTTTAAAGATCTAGTTGCTTCATGTGTTTCATGTCCTTGTTTTTTAGTTCTTGAGTTACTTTGCTGTAGATCATGCCTCCACTGGCTATCAGTAGGTCGAGTCGTGCCAGCCGAAAGTGTTTATTTTTCCCTAGTAGGCCTGTCACCACTTTGTGAGTATAGCACACTGGCTTGGTCATGGTTCTTCCACTTTTAGCAACGTAATTTTCCACACATGGGATAAACTTTCTGTGCCCTAGCGTCCTTAGTTTAGAATAGAAAAGAACATCTTAGTATTATAAGGATTCAATGTTGAAATTATTTAATTTTGTGCAAGGCAATTAGCTGTAGTAGTCAGCATTCAGCAACCAGTGATTGCTATGTTCTTAACACATTCTTTGGGATTCTCTTAATGCTTTGCTCTTTCTTCTTATAAAGACTTTCCTACATGTCCTACTCCAATTTTTCCACCCTCTCCAAACTTATGATTTCTACAATTGGTGGTGTTTTCAAAAAATTTCCTTCCCCTTCCAAAGTTTCTTAAGACAGTTTCTGTCAGGATTTTTAGGTAGACTATTTTTATAGTTGCTTTTTTCCTTCCTGTGCATGAATATAGTGTGGTAAAATGAGTTGTCCAGCGTTTCACACTCTGTGCTCCTGGGCTACAATACAGAATCAATCAGAGCCTGTGTAGCACACTTTCTCCCCATATTAACTCAGTATCTCTTCATTTTTGCAGTGTGCTTTCTCTCCTATAAACTCACAAATACCGATTGGATGAAAGAAAAGAATATGAAATACCCTCTTTGTTCTCTTAAAAATGAATTTGTAAAGCTAGGTCAATGTGTTATAAATTCTGTTTTAAGGTTAAAAATACTAGTTTATATTAGTTTTAGATACTGTAACAAATATACTGTAGCTTAAGTAAGTAAGGCACTCAATTATTGTGTAAGACTAACTATAGTCTTGGGATTGTATTTGTTTTGGATTTCTTCATGTCTCCTAATGAAAGGAAATTTTCCCCTCTGTGGCAAGATGCTTATCACTATTCATCTTTTTGAAAAATGTGTGCTATTTGGAAATTTATTTCTCATACATATTTTAGAAAAGTTTTATCAAACCTGCTACCAAAAAATCAAAATCCAACTTGGATTCTAGTGAAGATTTCATTGGAGAAATTCAGGGAGCTAATGTCCTTAACACAGTTTTAAGACGCACATGACTTGGTTCCAGCCAGATGAGCAGCACTGGGACTCAGCACCAGCTGTCTCTGAGCATTGTTTATCCATCACTGAAACTTAGTTTCTGTAAGGTAGAAAAGGAGGAACAGCAGAGTAGTGGCAGCTCGCTAGCAAGTCTGTGGCAGAAGTGGAATTTGAGTTTAAGAGTTGATTTCTAGGCTTATTCAAAGTGCCAGAGATCAGAGTGCCCTAATGGACACAGCCATAGCTCTTTCTCTCAGCCATAGCTTTTTCTCTCTCCTCCATGTTTGAAATGTGTTCTGGGAGTCAGTGTCCTGTTAAATCCCTCTTTGATGCATGTCCCATTTATTAGTATTGATTTCAATACAATGGACAGTAAATCTATTTGACTGCATAAAGGAAATAAAATAGTAGAGTGTAGACTCAAAACTTAAGATCTCTAGTCATGGAATTTAATTCAAATGACCTCATAATATGAAATTTTAGTCTAAAACTTTACATATCTAGAGAGAAAACAAATATATAGTCCCATCGATTTTGATTGGTAGAATGCTTAAAATAGTGTGAAAATGACATTGTCATACTACAAGTCAATTGATTATTGTCTACAAAAGAAGAGCCTAACAGAGAGTGTATTGGTGCTTATGATAATTTAGAGATTAACTGGAAGTCACATGTTTCTGTTAACAAAGTTTACAAGACTATAAATTTAAATGTAGAATTTTTGTAAGCAGTATGCATTGACAAATATGTTTAATGGTAATACATCTAGTACTGAGTCTTGGAATGGGTCAATAATAATGTGTATATTGATAGCAGCAATGTAGGAGATGTTACTTGTATTTTAGCTAAAATCCATGTTATCCCCTTAATCATAATTACATTAATATTGACAGGCCCTTCACAATATACACATTATTCTTGATAGATTTCTGTCAATAGCATATTTTTAAATATATTCATTCATGATTTGTACTGTGCTCTATAGAAGCTCTAAAATACATCTTGACGATTTCTTCCATACTCAGTGAGATTAAAGTCATTTGTTTCCTTTTCTGAATGTGATATAGATGAAAAAGTTCTTATTTTGGAGAATGAAAAACATAAAATGAAAACATGGGCTGTTTAAGAGATAAGGTTATATGTTGTTGCTCTTTGTAAATGAATTTTCAAGAGTTTTTTTTCCTGAGGGGAAAAGAAGCTGTGTGACATGTCTAGTGATAAAATGTCAGCAGGAGATCTTTTTAATAGTTTTTGGTGCTGGATCATTTTGTCTTAAACATATTTCTGTGACAAGTTAATCACACTAACCCTAGTAGACACTACACTTTTTATGTGTTCTTGATTTTGCCTTCAGCATCTTTGTTCACAATGTAGTGAGATCTTTCTTTAACACTAATATAGTTCGTTATAATTTTAATTTTTGTCTTTTTGCATGACTAATAAATGTTTCTTCCTGAGTTAACTCTTTATAATCTTGAAGTTAGACTAGCTTGGAAAATTAGGGGGAGGGGGTGACAGGATTGGGTATTACAGGATAAAAAAGGAAAAATTACTGTTTGTTTTTGATATTCTGAAAAAAAAAATTGAACTAAATTCAATAGTGTTTGTTTTAATTCAGAACAGTCTTAACCCCTAAAAAATAGTCAACTATTTTTTGTAACTATTCAAGTTTGAGCCTACATTTATGAACCTAGGTGTAGAATCAATAATTTGGAAATTGTTAGAGCTTTCTTAGGCTCTTATAAGCAAAGTGGAAATAGACTGACCAGTGGTTGAGCATTACTATTGTCGGTCAGTGTATCACAAGTTAGAAAAGAACTATAGCCTGACTTTTTAGATCAAAAAATATAAGAATAATGTGATCTTTTTGATTTTCATAGTTCTTAATGAAGTTAAATTACTTTGACTTACCAGAAAGTTGTTAGCATTTTGGTTAAATCCTGAATTGTAGTAATCTTACAACTATTGATAAACAACAGTTTTTCTTTGACTCACTCATTAAACTACCTTAGGTTAATCTTTTAAAATTTATAGTCTGCTCTGTCTCTTCGTGTATATTCATACCTACAGAACCAGTGCGGGTGCCTTCACTTAGGTGCCTTTTACCCCGTGGTCTGATCCACCCCTCAGCCAGTCTCTCCTGCCAGCCTCTCCTCCGGCTGCAGAAGATAACTTGGCTCTTCGCATCCCGGTAGTGGATGTTACCACGGTGAGAAGGGTGAACTAACAAAGGGTGCGTAAAGCTCATGATGAGATTCATCCCCGAAGACCCTGGCTAGAACATAGCCAGGGGCCTGCATGTGTCTAGGCTCTTACAAAACCTGTCCCCTTGTCCGACATGCCATTTTCTCTTTTCCCTCTGGGGAGTTTCATGACCCTTGCGTTTTTTTACTTTGAGATCCACTCTTTACTCGAGAGCTCAATAGCCAGGCCTGATTAAAACTAATACCCTATTTAAAAAAAATGTTTACTACAAAGAAGTTAACTGATAGCTATGTCTATTTAGATTAAATTTCTGGTACCTAGGAGAATGTCTGGCATTAGGTGCTCAATAAATTATGGTTCAGTTGAATAACCATTCATCAGAGAATCAGAAATTGTTTGGGTACCAACTGTTTGCAGAATAATTTTGTGTGATTTGAAGACATTTATTGCATTTTTTTCTGTGCTTCGTGCCAATTATAGACAGATCTTATTACTGTGATATAAGAAAAGGGCTTATATAATGTTATTAATTGAACTTCTAGTTATTTTCGTTTGTTTAGCTTCTCTACCTCCTGAGCATTACCCTTCTCTACATCCAGTGCGCTATTGTAGAATATCTCTACCTTTCAAAAACAAAATAATAATGGAGTTGGAGCTGGGGTGAAGGAGAGGTGGAACTGAATGTAGTACATTTGTGATGAACCGACGTTTGGATGCTTGTCTTGGTACTGCCTGTACCAGGCCCTGTGGACCAAAGCCTCCTGGCGTCAGATATTATCAGCAGCGTTCCTGAGATTTCTTTACTACCAGATAACAGGCACAGCCATGTTGCTGGGGCTTAATGACCATGGCGAAAGGTCATGCTGCGTGTACAACTCATCCCCATTCTTTAGGAATCCCACTGCTTCATCTCCACTCAGAGATGCAAGTTTAGGATGGACTGAGCCCTGCTGAACATTATCACTGCCCCCTCCTGCCTGGTGCTCCCATTTATACACATAGTAGTGACATCATGTTCCTGGTTTAACTGAAACAATTGTATTTTAATAGTCAATACTTCCTGGGGAAAAATTCTTTTGAGATAGGTTACCTAAGGCATTAGTATGAGCAGTAATGAAGGGTTTTGTCTTCCAAATGAGATTTGCCAAAATCGGCTCAGTTTTTTATGCCCATCCCTACCCAAAGCAGCAACAATATAGTAATGATCCTGCTTTACAATTTTCAAACCACTTGGATAACATTATCTTCAATCTCAACAATTGTGTAAGATATCTGTTGATTTTCAGCTTTTAGGAGAAGAAAATGAGCCTAATGAAATGTTTAAGGTTATATAACAAGTAAGTGAAGAGCTAGGGTTTTAGCTGAGACCTGTTTAATTTCAATCTCCGTTTTTCTCTACTGTGTTACAGTTGCCTATGTAGAAGCATAGAGTAGAGGAGAGGTACACCACTTGAATGAACTGTGATGTGCAGTGGACAGTGTTTGTTCTATGTTTACAACTAAATGAAGTCACAAAAATAGCTAAAATTGTGGAAAATAAAACCTAACACAATAATAGAGAAACAAATTATTCATCTCCAGAAGCAAAGCCTGCAGAGCAATTTAATAATAAGTCTTTGGGTCTATTAAAGAGTATTATGTAGGGAAGAGAGCAAGCCCAGCTGTTTTTAATCAACACTGAGGCCAGGCCTGCGGAGAAAAAAATGTTAAACTGTAACAGAAGGGATAAGAAAGAATTTTTTATAAGTATTGTTAAATACTGGATCTGTTAGAGACTGTGTTAAGTCTCCTTTTCTGGCATTCATTAAAGTTCCTGTCTTAGTAAGTGTTCTGAAGTATGATTCCCCCAGACATGATTTCTAAAATACGTGATACTTCTGAGAAACCACTCTGTGCAGTTGTTTCTTACTATCCGAGGAAACTGAGGAAGAGATAGAAGTGTTCTCTAACCATTCAAGTTCATCCTGATGTATCTAGGGAGTAGATTGATTAGCTACCAAACTACTTGTTAGTTAGTGGCATGTAAGTTCAACAAACATTTATCGAGTAGTGCTGTGAACCCATCTTACTGCTAATTCTGTAAGTTGTTCATCCATCGCAATCTGCAGCTGTTGTGACACTAGTAATTAAAGGTATATAAGTTGGCACCACTGGCCCTGTAAGGTAAGCCGAATACCTCATTGAATACTCAGCTAAAACAAGAAGTACATCTAATCCAAAACCAAGGGATGGATGGGAAGAGTAAGGAAGGGGATTGGTACTGGGTCTCTGTTGATGTCTAGTATGGTCAGCGCTTTGCTGACCGCTGAATAGGAAATATATGGAAGATGCAAAGTTGTATATATTGTTACAGTAGAAGACTTATATTTCCCCAAATCCTGAATAATTGTAGAATTTTGCTTGGGGAAAACTGAGGTAGGTAGTCACTTTGTAGGTGGCAAATGCTTTGAAAAAGAAGAGTAAGAAAAGCTATTTTCTGTTGGTCTGTGTTCAAATTTGGGGAAAATCGATGTATTCTCGTGACTAACATCACAATACCTACGGTTGAGGACTCAAGTGGCACAGATAGTTGCCATCAGAGTTAAAAATTGCTAATGATCAGTGAAAACTGGGATCATTGACGGTTTCATGGAGAATGTCAGAACGTGGGGGTTGGTAGGGTAGAGCAGTGGAACTCACTAGGGAGGAAAATGGGTATTTTAGGTCCACGAGAAAAGACAAAAGCTGGAGTAAAGATGGTCTGGCACTGAAGACTCCCCTGGGGAGTGGTGCAGTGTTTGTTGCAGAGATGGAGATGGTTTTGCATACTTTGTCTGAGATCTCTGCACTTTATCCCAGGAGTAATAAGGTAAGAAGTAATTTGTTAAGTGTAAGCAAATATTTTGGTTAGCTTAGGCTGTTTTTCAAATGTAGTATTCTTTAAAAGTGTTCGCCCTTCAGTTACAGAAATGATGCCTATAAGTTAGGGAAATTCATTAACTTCAAGAAAGTGAAAACGAGTGATCTTACTCATTGGTGTGTGTAATTTGAAATTCTTCTCCTATTGAAATAGTTTGGAAATTTGCTATGTGTCTGAGAACCTCTGGCGCCATACACCTAGATTGTTGCCCTAGTTTTTATATTTTTGTTGCTTTTTTGCCTGCTGCCTCCCTTTCTAGACCTTAGTTGGAATTCTTAAGTGAAAGGACATATCTTTATCTCTGCATCCCTAGCACCAGTTTTGACCAGAATGCATGGAGAGCAGTGCTTATGAAGTTCAAATCTCGTAAGCACTATTTAGTAGAAGAAAGGGAAACCTGAGTCCCTGAATGATTTACAACCACTTCAGTGGATACAGAAATGAGAACTAACCAGAAATTAGTTGGAGGTCTGGCATCCAACATTGAGCTTTCTGGGTGATATGCAAAAATGTAATGGATTTTGCACCGAAATATACTAGCCCCATGGTTCTTAGTATCACCGGGGAATTTGTTAGAAATAACCATTTCTTAGGTCCCGCTCCAGATCTACTGAATCAGAAATTTGGAGGATCAAATCCAGCAGTCTGGCAAGTTCTCTATGTGATTCTGATGAACTCTCAAGTTAGAAAACCACTGGATTAGAACAGCACTGAGATTCCATGCAGGCTTGTGCTGGAGAAGAACACAGCGTGGAAATATTGAATGTCCAAAGATATATGTATCTTTATCATAGATACGTATATTTTTGTATCAGAGAAAACTGGGGATCAGATTATATTGTTACAAATAAAGCTGAATGTGTTGTAAATGGACAAGTTCTACTTTGTTTGGGGTACAGCTTTCCTCATGTTAGCATTTAATTATATCAAGCACATCAGACTTATAAAAATCTTCACCCACATTTTCCCCCATATTCATATAACTGTCCATTGAATTTTCCTACTTAGATCCCTCGTACAATTCCCCGATCTGTAAAACTACATGTATGATATGTTCTGTCAAATTTTTACCACCTCCTGTATTTTGTGTTTCAGAGAACTGTGCCCCTGTCCATTCAGTTTACCTAGCATGGTGTTGTGCTGTGCTTGATTTTACTTACTTCTCCTAACAGTGTCACCGCATAGCTTTCAAAGGTACTTTTTTCCTCTTTACCAATAAAGGTACTCATGCTTTTCTAATTTAGGCCATCATTAGTTTCTCACTAGATTTTTTTTTAACAGCTTTTAACTGGTCACAAGATCTCCAGTCCTTCTCACAGCCTCCGGCCCATTCTCATGGCGGCCAGAAGAAGCAGTCCAAAGTGAAAATGTGATTCGGTTTTTGCTTACAATTACGCAGGTACCCCCTTTGAACTTCTTGATGAAATGCATCCTCTTTCTAAGGCCTTTAGGATGTTCTGTTTCTTTTCCACCGATCTGTTTCCCTGCACCTCCAATTCCTCTGCTGTTTCCTATACTTGGAGTACCATTTTTGTTTTCCAGACAATACTTTCTAGAGGCTGTTTAGATGCTGCTTCCCTGAGAAGTTTCCTCTGACCTTCTGCAGTATGGTTCTCGGCACATTTCCCTAAATTTCCCCCTGTGTACCATTTATTCCATCTTTCTGTAAATGCCTTGTTATATAACATCCTTGCTTTCTTCCTTCTACCATAATAGACTATAAGTCCCACAAGGATTAAGACTCTGAAATAGTATCCTATTACTAGTTTCAAACACATTAACTGGTAGATAATAGATCCACCACCAACTTAGTGAAATAAATGCTAACCAGTAATCTGGGTATGGTGATATGAAGTAGTTTTAAAGGGTAATGGGTGGAGCTTTTATTTTCTACCACTTTCCTTTCATCATGCTCATTTATCCATTCATCTAGTATTCGTGGAATGCCCTCTGTGTACCAGGGACTGGCAGTTGCTATGATTGTTTGTGATAGTAGTCAAATGATCATTACAACAGAGGGAAATGGACACTTAAAAAGTAGTTTATGTACAGTGCATCGAGGTCAAGAAAGGGGCAGAGTGGCATACTGAGGGAGCAGCGAGGCGCAGCTAGCCCAAATTTGGAGGTTTAGGAAGAGATGATGCTTGTGATGGTAGTGTTTCAGTTAAAGAATGGAAATATATGCTCAGTGCAGGGGGAACAAACAAGAAAATCTACTAGTGAACAAGAGAACATGGCACTTTATGACTTGGTGCCAGTGCTTTCGGAAGAAGCAATCTGTGGGTAGGTTTGGGAAGGTCTGTGTTTTAGAAACTGTTATGATTTCTGTTTGGATATCCCGCCCCAAAGCCTCATGCATTTATGGGGTGCGCATCTAGAGTTTTTGATTGATTCATAGTCCAATGCTGGGATTATGGCTGTGAGTGTTAACACCCACCCTGTGCAGGTAGCCTGTTTACGACATAAGGCAGGGAAAGAGGCCGCTCTCCCCTGCTCCTCCATTGTTTACACGTGCTACTTTTGCTGCTTTCTGCCACCATGAACTGTTGCCCCCTACTGTGTACCACTCTGCCTTGGAGCTAGCTGATTATAGACTAAAACTTCCACAAACTATAAGCTAAATAAAGTAAGCTAAATAAACCTTTCCTTCCTTAATTCTGGGCATCAGGTATTTTGTCTCAGGAACAAGAAAAAAAGTAACCAAGACAGAACGACTGCAGAGTGAGGGATCCACTGAAGGGGGCAGAAGGTGGATAGAGCAGTGGATGTGACCCAGCAGGAAGAGGGGAGCAGCCAGCGTCTGTGAAAAGTGCTGTGGGAGATGGAGGGCGATGAGTGCATTAGGAGAATATTGTGGGTGAGGAATGGATTTGGATTGGCAGTGGACTGGACTACTAGTGTGAGGAAAGGGAACTGTGTCTTTCTAACATTTTCTTTTTATTCTGTAGCTCCTGGCAAGAATAAGGTAAAGATTTCACAAAAGAAATTGCAGCAAAGATCGCCACGGCCATAGCTATAGGCTGTCAAATCAAGGAGCTACAAGAAGGGGGAAAGGTGAGATCTCCTTAGTGCATTTCCCACTTGTAGGTGAAAAGCATCACTGTCATCTAATTTGATGGAAAGCAACATCAAATGACTATTACTCACTACAGCTATTACTTCTTGCTCATTTTCATGTCATGTACTTGAATTTGTTAAGGATAAAGTCTTCTGCCATTTAGTCATCTAGGATCTGTATCAGTTAAGGATCACTAGCAGAGCACATTTACTGTAAAGTATGTATGTGTATAGGACATACGAAGGATTTACAAGGTAGGCTTACAGAATCAAGTGTGTAAAAATACAGAAGGGCTAGCAGTCTAAAGGATCTAGTCAAAAGCTGAAGGCCCAGAGTTCACTGCAGAGCCTCACATGAGTTCACATCTGAAGCCTAAGAGTCTGTGCTGGAAATTGAAGAGTCTCCACTGGAAGCCTGGAGATGTTTGTCCAAAGGTGATGGTGAAGACTAGAGCTCCTCCAGCAAGCAAAAGTGAGGCTTTTTTCTTTCCCTTTTTATTCCATCCAGGCTGTGAGCCTGTTGGTTGGTGTCACTCACACCCCTTCCCTCTTCAGTAAGTGGATCATCCAGACACACTTAGCATATGCTAAACCAATGTGCTAGGCATTTCTTGTTCAAGTTGACACTATACTCAATTATCACACATCCATATAAGTATTATTGAAGCTTACATTTTAAAAACCTCTGCTGTTGAACATATTACAAAGTTCAAGAAATACTTTGTTTTAGCATGAACAGTGGTACCTCAGTTCACAAACTTAATTCATTCTATGATTTTGGAAAACATGGGCACATTTGTGTTTGTGTGGGAAAGATGACTAGGATCATGTTTCTTACCCGATGAAGAAATTGGAAACAAAAACAAAATTTTGCCAAAGGCTTCTGTTTGTGAATCACACTGTTTGCAAACAAAAGCATTAGTGAACCAAGGTACCACTGCATTTTTCAGTCCTTTCACCATCAAACAAACAGCATTCAATATCTGTTTGATTAAAATCATAAAATAATAAAATCTTAAAGGACTGTCACAATGTTTTTGTCTCTAGACTTTTATTTTGTGAGTGAAAACACTTCTCTAAGATCACATGACTAGCTGGTCATAATGAACTACAAAATCCATGCCTGCCTTTTGAGCTTTGTGTTCTTTGTCTTAGTTTGGTGTACCTTTCAGAGGTCTTGGAAAAATGAGTTAAGTTCATTGTGTTGAGAGCCCTTTTTTATTTTTTCCCAAGTTGTGAAGAGGTATAATTGACAAATAAAAATGGTATATATTGAGAGTGAACAATATGATCATATATATATATTAAAATAACTGCCATAATCAAATTAATTTACACAACCATCCCTACCCATCATTAGTTATTGTGTGTATATGTCAAACACAGAATTCTTCACGTTATCACTGAAGGCTTGTACCTTTCAATCAGTATCCCCACATTTTTCCTAAACCTCAACTACCATTTTACTCTTGACGTCTGTAAATTACATGTTTTTAGATTCTGCATATATAAGTAAGATCACACAAGGGTTCATTTTTGAAACTTAAGTATGACTTTGGTCATAGTTTTGATTGGCCAGTTCATTAATAAAATTTAAAATATCTAAATTAGTCTATATATGCAGCTACAAGAATGAGTGCTTTAGTTACATTGGCTTGCCCATAATATATTTTGAGTGACCATTAATCAACATATTTCATTACAGTTTTTTCCTTGAGTTTCCTTAAGTTGTTACCTTGATATATTTATAAATTATCCTAGTATATATCTTTATGTCTTAGTTTTCTGTTTTTAGGGTATTGCCTGATGGGTACATTTTTAGCATTGCTTGGATGTAAAGTAGCCTCCAAGGGCTCATGCATGTGGCAGGTGGTCAGATGGTGGACATGATAGCTGGCTTGCTGGGTGGAGGTGGGGTCTGGGCGGAAGAGGTGGGTCATTATTGCCCTGACCCGGAAGGGTGTATCTCCCTCTGGCTTCTTCCTTCTCCTGCTTCCTGGATACCATGAGGTGAAGAGCTTTCCTCTGGCCAGTCCTTTCTTCCATGCTGACTACCGTGCCAGAACTGAAACTTACATAAATGTGAGCTAAATAAACTTCGCCCACTCCTTTAAGTTGTGAGGCCGGGATAATTTGTCCCAGGGATGAAGGAAATGACTAAGACAACGACATTGTCTATGCTCCTGGCCACTCTGGTAAGATTCAGTAGCACTTAGTTTCTGCAAGAGTGTGATAGAATAATAAACATACATTGTTCATTTCTTTTTCTAACTTCCCTGCTAAGTATAAAGTACATCTTGGAAAGATAAAGTAACTGCTCGAGAAATATACCTTTGACGTGAGTAGAAGCACTGGAAATGAATTGAGGCTTTAACCACCCATTGCCATGTTCTGTGTAGTTCATTGTATGTATTACATTCATATGTTTTGCCATTAGTCATATTATTGCGATTGAACTCATGCTTAATAAGTTCAGAATTTTAATGTGTCCGTACTAAAATATTTGCCCAAACGGCTAGAGTTATAGTCAAAGCTCAGTGGTAGAGTTCACCTAGCACATTCAAGGCCCCGTGTTGAAGGCCCAGCACCCAAAACTCAAAAATAGGATGTCTGACCAAGCAGTTTTATTTAGAAGTATGTTTGTGGAAATAGGGTACAACATTTTTCTTTATTTTTTAGCTGTTAATTCCTTTGATGAGAAAAGGTCAAAAGCAAGTAGAAAGGGGGGTGAAAAGAAGGAAGTTCCAAGTTAAAAGTGATTGTTTACTGTACTGTTCCTCCCATCCTGAAGGCCAGCTTCTGCGTGTCCTGTGTGATTTGTGAGTTCGGGTTTTCCAGATGTCAGAGGAGGAGGTAGTGGAACAGTGCAACTGTTCGATGACGTTCCTTCCTTGTACTCTCTCCTAGACCCGTTCAGAGAAGACATGGCTCCCCGAGAAGGAGGTACGAAGAGCACACACAGAGTGCTAAGAATAAGTCAGCTGGACGCACTTGAGCTAAACAAGGCGCTGGAGCAGCTGGTTTGGTCCCAGTTTGCTCAGTGCTTTCACGGATTTAAACCAGGGCTGTTGGCTTGCTTTGAGCCAGAAGTGAAAGCATTCTTGTGGCTTTTCTTGTGGCGATTCACCATCTACTCCAAAAATGCCACTGTGGGACAATCAGTTTTGAACATTCAGTACAGGAATGACTGTTCCTCAGACGCAAGGTATCTTCCACCAAGTAACAGTCAGAAACTCTGGTATGCTGCGTGTACCATTGGTGGGAGGTGGCTCCAAGAGCGATGCTATGATTTGTTTCGAAGTCATCATTTAACGTCATTTGGGAAAGTGAAGCAGTGTGTGAATTTTGTGTTTGGACTTTTGAAATTAGGTGAGTTAGTTAATTTTTTGATTTTCCTTCAAAGGGGAAAGTTCGCAACTTCAACAGAACGTGTCCTAGGCATTCATTCTGTATTTTGCAAGCCCCAGAACATCCGTGAAGTTGGCTTTGAGTATATGAATAGGGAACTTCTCTGGCATGGTTTCGCTGAGTTTCTTATTTTTGTCTTGCCACTCATCAATATCCAGAAGTGGAAAGCCAAATTGTGTTCCTGGCGTGTCCCCCTTACTGGTGCCCCACATAGTAACAGCGTGTCGGCTGCCAGGGGCAAGGAGTGCGCTCTGTGCGGAGAGTGGCCCACCATGCCTCACACCGCCGGGTGTGAGCACACCTTCTGCTACTACTGTGTGGAGAGCAGTTTCCTGTTTGACATGTACTTTTCCTGCCCTCGGTGTGGTGCAGTGGTGCGCAGCGTGCAGCCCCTGAAGTCAGGAATTGAGATGTCAGAAGTGAGTACTCTTTAGAAACTGAAACTATTGCCTCTGAGAGAAAAGTGTATTGTCACATGCTCAGCATTGGTGTCCCTTGTATTTAGATGTCTTTTGTAAGGCATGTGCCTCGCAGCCACTGTCTTCAGTTCCTTCCTGGCACGACTAGAGTCTAATCGTGGTAAAGATGATTCTGAACAGATGATGCTAATGTTCATTTGTTAGAGTTTACTGGATTTGATTTTGCATGTCAGGAATGACGGAGAGCTTTTGTCAGATGACTGTTCCTCCCTTTTGCTGCTTCATAGAGTTTGCACCCTAAACATGAAGTGTTTGGGAGGCTCTAGGATGGTGGTGCTTTATTTCCGGAAATGACGTCATAATACCCTAGTCTGACAGTGGTTATCCTCTAACCGTAAGACCTGGCGCACCTTGTAATTTCAGCTTTTCTTTGAAGCCAGTTTTCAAGAGGCTCAGTTCCTGGCCGTCAGTCTCCTTCACAGCTGACTTCTTCGTTCAGAAAGAACTTTTATACTTTCCTTTCCCGCTGGTCCATGCAACTTATTCTCCATGCATAATTTTCTGTTGTATATTTAAAATGTCTAGTGGGCTTCAGCAAGCATACCTGAGTTACTAAGGTATCAGTCAGAGCTATCACAGGAATGTCTCACTTCCTGGCTCATAACTCCCGCCTGCAGTGATGAGTTACCCTTCACTTCCTTACAGTTCTATTTGTTCACTGTAAAATGGACGTTCAATAATGTCTACCTAAAAAGGAAGACATTTATAAGAGGAATTAAATAAGTTATTCTATAAAAAGTTATTTTTTGAGCCTCTACAGACATTCTTCTGTGTTGTGCTCATGAATAAAGCAAAACCGTTGGTCTTATGGAGTTGACATTCATGGAAAGGCAATAGACAACAAACACCTGTGTAAGATAATTTCCGATGTTAGAAGTACTTTGAAGAAAATAGAAGAGGCTAAGGAAACAGTGACAGGCGTGCTGTTCTGAATTGAATGTTCATGAAGTGCCTCTGAGGAGGTGGAATTTCGTGGGTCTTGAAGGAAGTGGGGAGAAAGCTGAGCAGAGAGAGGAATGCTAAGATAAGGTAATGGCGGGCACCTGGATGTCTGAGAGGAGAGTCCCGCTACCCGTTCAGATAACAGGAGGAAGTCGCCATAGCAAGAGAAAGAAGGGTGGGAAGGGAGTGCGTGAGGCAGAGGATGATGGGGCATGGAGATATGGGCGATGCCAAATGTGAGGGACCGTGAGACAGTTTTAAGCAAAGAAATAAGATGCTCACATGTGCATTTTTAGAGGACCATTGGATGACTCGTGGGAGTTAGGATTAAATGCATGAAAACCAAGTCAAAGGCTATAGAAATACACTAGTCAGTGTGAGTCACGATTCTTCTCTCTATTAGATTTCACCAGCAGTATCAGTCTTAAAAAGTTCTCAATGGATTTCTTCACCAAACTCATGGAAGAGCGTCTACGTAGAGGCTGCTTCATTTGGAGTAGGGTTCTAGTGAACATTCGCCAACAGATTAAAAGTAACAGTTAAAAAGGGGGAAACTTTCTAAAAGTGTGTTTACAATTGCAAACAGTGATGGGCAGCTTGGCATTGAAGGAAAAATGTCTTTTAAAAAAAATACTGTGGTAACACAGTCAGGACTCGGGCACTGATGACCAACTTTGAACAGTAATTGTGGCATAAAAAGTGACTGCGGATCGTCAATAAAGGTGCACTGTCTTCTGTATAATTCAGTTAACAAGGCAGGGAAGTTGGTACTGCTATATTTGAAAAAACCTTCAAACTGTGTCAGCATTTAAAGGCAAAACTTGACTTCTTTGGAACATTCTCTTTTAAGAAAAGCTGTTGTTTCTAATAGCACTCAATGCGTGTTACTGTATTAAGATATTTTCACTGACAGAACAATTCCAAGCGTTCTTCCTAGGCAAACCGGTTGACCAAGTTGTCCTACAGAACATGTGATCTTTGATTTTATGAGTCTAATCTTAGTTTGTAATGTATGCTTGTATACTATTTATTTATATTAATAACCACAAATAAATAGACATTTTGCCTCTTTTTTTTTTCTTCACAAAGAGTAAGCAAATCATGAAACAAGACAGAATTTGCTTTCATGTTTCCAAATAGTCCGTTATTTCCTATTTTCACACACACAAAAAGGTGGTTAGAATTTTAGTTTTTTTTAATGAAAAACTGAAAGTAACATTTTGTACAGTACTTCAGTGAATTCTAAATGGAGTTATTCTGGCAACTGTCACAAGTCAAACAAGGTTAAACCAAGTCATTCCTGGGGCCAAAAGATACAGAAGTATGGCATTCTTTAAGTAGTTTATTTTCCTTGCCATTAACAGTAGAATAACTCATTCCTTTTCCAAACACCACAGCAAATAAAACAAAAATCTATTTAGTTAGGTGAAACTGACATTCAAAATCAAGTTGATTTGGACGCGGTCATATCCAGTGGGCCCGAGACTCAGTCAGCAGAGTCAGCCGTTGAACAGATGCTCAGTGCAGTGCTGTTCTGAGTTTTTAAAAGTGTGGAGCAATAACAATAGTGTAGCTGTGTAAGTCACTGAAACGTTACATAAGTACTATAGAGAACAATTTCATGCAAAAATATTTATGAACATTAAAGTTCTTATAAATTAAAAAAATAGGATTCTAAAGTAAGTAGTTTCAAAAATGAGGTAAATAAACATTATATCTCATAAACAATAAATACTTCTTATAATTCAATTTTGATTTTCTTTATACTATTTTGTTTCCCAGATTTTCTGTAAGGACTATTTTGTGTCCCAGATCTACAATTTTAAATAAATTATTTCTTTAAAATTTCATGATCAATATATTCAGTTCAACTAAAAAATAAAACATCTACACAAATGGTCAGTAAATCTTGAATTCTCTGTGAGAGTGAAAAAGGCTTCAAAATTGCTAAGAGTCCCAGTTTTTGCATGAAAATAAAGGGTGACTTCTGACCAAGCATAACTTGGACAAGTCTGGATTATTTTGTGCATCTTAAATGGCATATTAAATGTCAGTCTCCATACAGAAAATATACAGACAGCCCTCTTTGGTGTTTTGAAATGTTTTTGCTTTTTAGTTCCTTTTGGTCTTGTACCCTGCCGTGTACCCCAAGCTGACCAGGAACCTGAGATCTCCCCACATGCTGGGATTACAGGCATGTTACACCAAGCCAGATTAACTACAGTTTTAAAAGTCACTTCAAAGTATGTAGACCAAAAGAGAAAAATTCCAACTCCTTTCTCCAAAAGTACTGAGATGATATCTGTAAATGCGAATTTTTTAAAAAGTTTAGTTTAAAATATCTAGAAATAATATACTAGATACAAACATCTGACATGGTATTTATTAATTGTCTAAGCCTATAAGATGACTCTTTCCTCAGCTAGGACATAAACACAGCAATGCTGATACTTCAAAGGCATTGTGGTACTGTTTGCCAATAATGCCCAGATACAGTCCAGCCAAGCCTTTATCCAAATAGAACTCTGAGACAGCGGGTGTTACGACTTGGATATGAAGCGACCCCAAGTCCCCTGTGCTCAGAGACGGGCTTTGGAGGTAATTAATCATGGCGGCACCGCACCTATTGGCGGGTCATTGTCTCGTCAAGTTCATGGCTGCATGTTGTAGTAGAAGTTGGGCCTGGAGCAGAGATGTGTTGCTGTGGTGTGCCCTGGAAGAGTATATTCCAGTTCCTTGCTCCTCTCTCTGCTTCCTGGCTGCCGCAGGTTGAACAGTTTTCTTCTGCATGCCCTACCACCATGCCATTTCTGCCTTGAAGCCTGCTGACTATGAACTGAATCCCCCAAGACCATGAGCCCGAACAAACCAGCCACAGGAAAGCTGTTACTGCAATGGGACCAGAGGCTTTCTTCTTTTTAGGTGTTCGGGATCATTCCCTGGAAAATGGCTCACTAAGCATTCAGAAAATACCACCCTCTCCTGATCATCTCTATTCTTTCAACTCATGTTAAATTTGTAAGAGAGCCTTTACAGTAAAATTATATATATACATATATATATATATGAATTGTTTTCCAATAATGAAATTATGATTATTTTAAAAAATCAGCTCCAGATCAAATATAAAAGGCAAATAATTTTTTGAGCATGAAGGCCTCCGATATTGCATGTGCTCCTTCTCAGCATCCTTTCTTAGAGCTCACAAATTCTCAGTTTCACTGAGTAAGGCTCTCAAAATAAACTGTCAGCTTGGTGAGGACAAAGACTATATTTTTCATTTTTGTGACACTGCAACCCAAAACTGACTCAATGTAGATGTTTGGTAAATATTTGAAGAAGGCGAGAAAGTCTTGGGTCTGATCATCAAACCACTCACAACTGTTGGGCAGAGCGTCTTGGTGGTGTGTATTGTAGTGGGATATTTTCCATATGTTTGCAATAATGGTGCAGAGAGGCCAGCACCCCAGTTTGTCTTTGTAGTGTGTCTTAGGAGTGCCATTTTTAATTTAAAATGTTCTGTGGTATTCTTGCTTTGAGGAAAAACACAGTTGGAATTCAGGAGCACAATAAGAGAATTAATAACTTTTCTTTGAAAATACATGCGATTTTGGAGCTGTCAATTTCAGCTATGTCTCTTTAAATACTTTTTCTTCTAGAATCCATCTGGGTTGGTGATTTTTTTTTTAATTCCATTATAAAAGTAATAGCTCTGTCTTGGTATTTTGTAAGCAGATAATATTCTGCTGGTGACTGTCTTTGCAGTAATGCATTGCTCTGAATTCTGAATTCTATTATTTTACATTACAGCAGCTTAAAGTGTATTTTTTTATAAACAGCAAACTTCACCTCATAAAAATTCATTATATAAGCGCATAAACAAGTACTTTTCCTTCTAGTCATTGGCAGTAAGTGATTCATCAGTTTTCCACAGAAAACCAATTTCATTGCAGATGTTCTGTAATTTCCAATCTCCTTGAATTGTAGAACCGTATCACATAATCCCAAAGCAAGGGATGTAAGGACTTTTTTAAAGGTCTGTGCTAGTCCCTTTAATAGGATTGGATATCATTTGCAGTCTCATCAGTTTTGTTTTTTAAAAAATTAAGAAATCAGTCTTCTACCCTTCCCTGCATATGTTGTTTCCACACATGAATAGATAACTGGTGGAAAAATTTGAAACCAATGTATTCTGAAATGATAATCTGAAAAAAAAATAATAATCGCTCTCTCCTGGGGCCCAGTAGAAATCCTGAGAAAAGCAAGATTTTCCAAAACTGTATTCTTTTTCTTCAGTAATACTTACTTGTGCTCTTTTAAAATCCAGAGTGAGGGAGAACAGGGGAGGGACAGAGGTGCTCAGAAAATGCCCGTCTTCCAGCACATGAGCTGAGAGGACGCCCCGGGTGAATGACGTCCACCAGCACTGCAGTTTTCCCCCGCGCTGCGAAACCGAGCAGTGAAGGATCGAGTTGAGTACACGGCGCTTAGAAGACGAATGAAGGCCGCACACTCGCTGACGGTGTAAGGCCATAGATGAGAAATTAATTTCTCAGGGTTACTAATGAGGAAAAGATTAAGTTCCCCCAGTGTTGAGAAATTAAATTCCAGTCTTTTAAAACAAGATACCTCAATCTTTGGATAGAGATGGTGAATCGAAAGTATGGAGGTCAAATATATTAATAATACAAAGTTATGGATTAGTAGAGGGGCAAAATGCCGTATTTTGAAGGCAGCCAATTAGATTGTGAGGCTGGTTCCTATTCATCCCCCGGCCTTCCATTTCGACTGTTAGCCGCCTGTGTGCGTTGTAAGTGATGCCCACAGACATGTCTCGGCAGGGCCGTTCTCGGGAAGTTGCAGGGATGTTTCAAGAGGTGCAAGTATCTGGGCAGGAGTTTATCGTGGTGCCTAGCAGTCAGCTCATCAGTGGGAAGCAGACTGAAGGCGCAGCGTCTGTAATATGGTGACCGTGCGATGTGATGACGCTGCTAGTGGGTCTCCTGCTTTCGTCAAGCAAAGGTGAAAGGCAGCCAAAGAAGGGGGAAAGAATGGCCTTTATACACGTATCTATAAACCGGGAAAAGGCCGGTCAAAACCTGTGTCCCCATTCCCCCCACTTGCCTTCTACTCCATGTTGCCCTACTGACTTACTGTCCTCCACGTTTATCTTAGGCTCATTTCCCCTTTATATAAACTGAAAATTAAGGACATCTGAATGAGTAAGCTTGGTCTCCCCCTTCAATTGAGACAATGATTATTGACTATTTTCCTCACTAATTGGGCACTAAGAATCCAAACAAGAAATCAGTCAAGAGATCATTTTGTTAAGGGCAATGGACAAAGCCCTTGAAGAGTGTTTAGTTAACAACTTACTCACTCTGTGAGGCACACTCAGAGGGCTCCCCGGGGGCAGTGCCATTCGTACTGTCCCTAAAATTTGTAGATACTCTCAGGTGAAGAGACTTATAAAGGGCAGCAAAATGAAAAATACATTTTTTGAGAATTAGCGTATGAGCCCCTGTTATCCAAGATCAGATGAACAGTTGTTCAACAAAGTCATCAGGGAACTACGGTGTGTCAGACACTCCACTGGATGAGCAAGACATGTTCTGCAGCACATTTCCTGTCTTTAAAGAACTCGGAATTTTCCTAAAAACATTATCATTATTGAAAACATGGTCTCATTATGACAGGATTTTATGGAGAGGTGGTGTAAAGCCAGGTTCATAATTAAAGTGTCATCTAAAAAAGAAAGCAATGTCTTTATCGCCAGCATAGATTTACTTTTCCAGGGCAAGTAGGGAAGGCTACGGATGCCTCCAAATACAAAGAGCAGGGATATTGGAGATAAAGCTGCTGAAATGGGATGGACAGGTTTTAGCTGAAACAACCTCAAAATCTTTAGCCCTTTATTTTTTAAAAAATTAATAAATCAGTCTCCTACTCTTCCCTGCATATGTTGACTCCACCCATGAATAGATAACTGGTAGATAACTGGTGGGGGCAGGTATTCACCTGGAAGTTTTTATCCTGTGAGATAAATGTTATAAACTACACTTCAGAAAAGAGGCAGCTGAGCAGATTGCCCACGGACGCCCAGTGAGGAGAACAACGAGGTATTTCATTGTCCACCCGTTTCTATGGTACCAAGCCACCAATTGTATTGCACATCTTTTCTCACAGATGCACTTGGCAACTGACTTATCTATATCTGCATTGCACAAATCTCAATAAAAAATTAGATATGCACCAGCAAAAAATAAAAACATTACTCAAGTGATACTATCCTTTTGAATTTTTACAGCAGAAAAAGTTATAGAGTGTCCTCAGTAGCTATAATTGATAAATAAGGGAAGATTATATAATAATAGGATAATAATAATGGGATAAATATGATGTATTCTTTAGATATTTGGAGACTTGGGGGAGGAGCCTCTATCTAGAATTTCTTTCGCCCAAGGAAATGGAGATAATAGTTAAGAAAGGGAAAGAGTTCCCTTATAACTCAACCTAGTGCCTGATCCACAGTGGTAGTCAATTATTAGTTGCAAAAATAAAAGAGTGAATATCAAGGAAAAAATAGATGTAGGAGATGTTAATTTTAATCTACATAGTAGCCATATTTTGTGGGTCTTCCCTTTTTAATAATATTTCAATTATTACCAAGTATTTTTAGGAGAATGGAGAATATCAAATCTTCTTATGTTATTCTAAGGTCATTGGTTTTGAAACCAGATTGGTTTGTATGAGAAGCTTTAAAATATGCCACCTTTTCTGTAAGTAACTGGAATTGCATAATTCAATACTCCTAATATGCAGAGATTTATGTAGTGGAATATTCATCTATATTTACTGTGAAAAAATTGGCAAAAACCAAACATCTCCAATAGGAGGTAAGTTAAATCATGCTATAAACTATTTAATAATGTAGCAGTATTTGTATTTACCATTCAGTAAAAATTAAAAATTGACCATACACAAAATGGGAAATATCACTCCATTTTCATAAACATAATATGTAGGTGAATTTACTTATATAAATCTATAACAAAAGACTGAGGAAGCTGAGTCAAAATATTCCTAACAGCCATCTTTGGGAGATTTGAGTAATTAATTTCAATTTCTTTCTATGTGACTTTTTGTCTACCAAATTTTTGTACAGTAAATAATTATTTTAGAGAAAAATTGATAAAAATGTAAAGGAAAGCAACAAAGTCAGAAAAATGTTTTCAAACTATATGAAAGGTAAAGGAATAATGTCCTGAGATCCCATTCTTAGAGAGTAAAATACACAAACAAAAGTTCTCAGAAGAGGAAATACAATGGTTGATAAACTTATATAAATCCATTTTGCTAGCAATCAAAGAAATACAAATTAGAATAATAATACACTGTATGAATGTTCATGGCTAATGAATATCCAAAAGCCTTGAGTAACTCAGATTTGATCCAAGATTTCTACTTCTCAGAAAGTACAGGAAAGCAATCAGAAAGGAGGACAATGATTTATGTAAAATATGTATGTCATAGAGTTTTGTGTGCTCCTAAGATTCACATACGTATATATTAGGGAATTTTGAGGCAACATCTCAGTAAAGGTATTTTTACACATTTCAACTGAGACTAAAAATGATTTACTTGGGGGCTCAGATTATAATAATAGATGACATTGTGCCCTGTTGTATGTTCCACCCAACCCCAGGGAATGGCTGATCCTATGTATCAATCAAGGTGCTCCAGAGAAATAAAACGAATATAATTCATTATAATAAAAAGGATTTATTTTAAGTCATAGCTTCATGCAACTGGGGAAACTAGGAAGTCCAACATCTTCAAGATATGCTGCCAGGTAGGAGAATTACCTATTGTTAGAGGAGAAGGTCAGTTTTTCTGTTCTGTTCGAACCTTGAACTGACTGCACGAGGCTATGCACAATGTAATATGCTTTATTCGAAGTTCATGAATTCAAATGTTAGTTGCACCCAAAACACCCTTACAGCAATACTTAGGATAATGTTTATATAAACAATGGAGCATTCAGGGGCTGAGCCAAATTGACACATAAAATCATTCTGTGTTGGAGGACCCGTGGCAGAAGATAAAAAGTGTTCTCAGGAAGACCCTCCTTGAAATAGTTGCTCAGGGTTCAAGGGACAAAACCTGGCCATAGTGGGCACTGAAGGTTTCTTCTTGTCTTTAAGTAGAACACAGAAAAAGTCTGAATCAATGAGTACTTAAATTAGTACCATTTTGATGACTCAAATATTTGCAGGCTGGGAACGGCAGACAAGAGCCCATGTGCTAGTGGTACTTCGGATACACAGCAAATTTGGATGACTACTACAATGACCCCGTATCATACTGACTTTGGACTACTCGAGTCAAACAGCAATAAACTGAAAAGTTTGCTTTTTAAAAGAAAGCAAATAATTTTTCTGCATCTTAACGTACAGTACTTTCAATTATCAATGATAGTATTCTAAATTCAATAATAGTATATCATAAAGGTTACATTTCTAGTCATTTAATAAATATTAGTGGAAGTGTTGTCTGAGCTTAGATCAAGCCAACAATGACCTGTGGGTGAGAGAAGCACCACGTTTAGCACCTTTTGTTGTCTGTGATTGCTGCCACTGCTCTTTTTATCGTGAATGCCCATCACATGCGGGGCATTCTATAAGTGAATATTGGTGAATGGATTTCCCATAAATGAGAATCCTTCTTTTCAAATAAGATACAGTACTTGAGTTTTACCAAGGTCATCGATTTAATGTCTCATTAGTCTTTCCAATGTGTGTTTTTCTGTTTCATACATTTTGATTAAATTATTATAATCAGAAATTGACATTTGTATGCATAGTTACTAGATCGGATAGTGTACTTCACTTAAAAGCATTTACTGTTACACAGGCTGATCTCGTTAGAACCCATTTCTTCTCTCCAGTGAGGGCTATGAGTTGGAAGGTTGTATGTATGTCAAGATGCTCAGCAACCTTTGGCACTGGGAAATGGAACCTTTACCTTCCAGACCTCCTATTTACCAGCTGAAAAGACAGCCTCAGGGTTAGCTGTGTGGCTCACCCAGCGCCTCGTGTTCCTTCTCGTACCTCATAGTGGGCTGTATTCCTTTTCCCATTTTTTTTCAGCATTTGCCGCTGCTGAAGTATATATTATTCTTTGTCGTTATTTCCATTAATGAAACTTCATACCAGTACATTTATTTGCAAAGTAAGGTTATATGGAGGATCCCTACTTTGAAATAAAAACAATATCCTAGTTTTAAAACATGTCAAATCAAGGCAGTTAATCTTCAGGAGCACAAAACACCACTAAATTATCAATGTACGTATCCAATGACCTACATTAGAAAATCTGGAGATGCCTTCGCATTATGCAGCCAAGACTATTCAGAACATCTACAATTTTTCTACAATTTTTGCTACAATACTCCATTGATTCAAGTAGGATTTTGAAGCTAAAGCTAATCATTTACACCTAGTGAAGTGACAGTCAACTATAGGAAACAATTTAGAGGTATGTAAATATTGAAAGTTCAGTATTTTCTGGGGCTTTTGCATTTTTTTCTTGAATCTTTGTATTCAAGGGAATGTATCTTTTACATGAACCAACAGAAACTCTACAGCTTCCATGCCACAGCTGGTTCTTGCCTGGGGTCCCAGATTTCTTATTTGTTGAGGACTCAAGATCACAGGCTGGAAACAATTTTTTGAAGAATTTGTTTATAACAGCTTTATCAATTGCATACACAGACCTCATTTTTTTACCTCTAATTACTGAATTCACTGACATCCCCGAAAACCAATCGTGTTTTTAAGCAGTTTTATTTACACAAAATGTTTACCTGGTATTGCAAAGTAGTGTCTGGGTCATAATTCTGCCTGTAAAGCCATTAGAAAAAGTCCACTTATGCTTCCACAAGAGATCTCCTGGACGGTTAGATAAAGCACAGCATGGCCGTCTTCCCCCACTTATACCCAGTCATATGTCTTCCGGCTGGCCTACTGCCCCTCCAGGGTCGGTGCCCACTCCCAATCTGCACAGGAAGCAGAGCACACATGGGATGCTGATTGCGAGACCCTAACTGAACAGGAGATGGTCTTTTCAGAGTTTTGAGTTCCACATGCCATGGTTTCTACTAATGTTTTTAAAATTCACTTTACCTCAAGAAGGTGCATTCCTATAGAGGCGAAGTTGTCACATAGGAGCAGGGACTTATTCCTCACATGCCGTGATTCCAAGTCTCCTCTGTGGACCTTTCCAGGTATTTTTATTGCTATCTCCATGCACACACCACTAGCTTTTTAAAGATTCATTATTCCTAATCTAGTTTTTCTTTTAAGTCACATATTGATATGTAATAAATTATACTTTAGCCTCATTTTATCATTCCATAATTTTACTGTTCAGTAACTTTTGTTTAATTACTTCATCAAAGCTGAGCTCTTTGGGCTGCTTTGCAAAGACCGTTAATGTATTATATCTAACTTAAAAAATTTAGCACAACAGGTTAAAAATTTAACTGATTGTCATTACCTCCAAGTCTACTTCTTTGGTGTGTTCTTTTAATTGTATCACCATATACTTAGAATACATTCAATGAAAATACTTGATAAAAATAAACGTGTTTTTATTTTTTGATTTCCCCACTCCCTCCCCTTGGATCCCTGTCGACCAGCTAAGTTAATTCCACATTTGCACTGTCTTATATTCCCTCTGCCCAGTGCTGTCTCCACTGTGCTGCCCTAATTCAGATTGTTATAATCTCTGATCTCCTCGCCTCCGCTCCAGGTTAATTATGCCTCTACACTGCTATGAAGTATCTTGATGGGTCCTCATTTAAGTGAAAGGGAAAATGACTACTGAGTCCGGCATCCCAGAACCTCTGATTCTTCCCCCATTTGTGCTTCACAGTGGAAACCTCGTAGACCTCCGTGATTTTCACCTCAGCGATTCCCACTTCTTTGTAACTCTGACACTTTCCCCTTTTCCACTTGTTTCCACTTTTTCACAAATGTCTGCAGCCACTATGGCCATAATAACCTATTGCCTTTATTTATAAATCATGTCAATTATTGCTGGCAGTACATAATAATCACTTTATAATCTAGGTAGGAAGTAGGTGCTGGGGTTAATTTACTGTGGCTTTAAATCCCCTAAAGATTGCATTTTCAATTTTACCACAATTTGTGTGTCTTTTCCTGCCTTTAAACGTGTGACATAAATGTCTCAATTATTCTTAGTAGACTGTCTTGTTATAAATGGCAATAGTACGGTGGGTATTTTTTTTTTACCTTCAACTTGTTATCTAGTACTTTGTGAATTTTATTTACTTTCTTACTGGGGGAACTTTATTCTTTCTCTGTAAGTGCACACAATACGTAATCTTCATTTAAGGATGCGACCATATGTGTTAAGCTATGCTGACAGAAACATTTCGTGATCATTTTTCCTTCATACAAAATAACATCAGCAGATTTTACCTGTGAAGAAGTTAGATCTGAATCTGTTTTAAATTTGCTCCTGATATGTTATGTTCAAATATTGAGAAGTTCTAATGAGAATGTTTAAAATAACAGTTCTTATCAGCAAAAGGCTACGTGGCTCCTATTATCAAGTCAAGTAGGGACATAGTAGGAAAAACATCTCTCAAGGGCTTAAAATAATTTGAAACTCAGCGATGGAAGGCTGGGCTTAGACAGGTCTGAATCTAAGGTATACCGGGGTACCTAGACTTCCCACATGCTTCAGGAGTTAAAGAGACTTCTTGTCTCTGAGGCTCAACACCCTCTTGGTCAAGCAACTGAGTATTAAAAATAACCAAATAATTAAAAACAACCTCCCCCTGAGAGACCATAAGTATTTGAGTTAATTGAGAGGCCAATACCTAACTACCTTTGAGTTTTGCTCAGAGGACTTAAAGCACAGGAGGAAGAACTGGGTAGGTGGGCATACTGTGTGCCAAGCCAAGTGCTCTAGGGTGCCATGCACACGGAGGGAAGAAGGCAATGAAGAAAAATAAAACAAGGTAAGATGTTCTGTGACAGCACAGGGAGAAGAAAATAGAAACACAATCATTGTAAAATTGGTATCTCATTTCTTTGTCCTTTCTTTGGGAGGAATCATTAATATTTATGTTGTACTATTATTTGCCTCATTTTGAAAAAGCCAAGCCTGTAACATTGGTTCCCATTGTTAGCAATCAGGGAGGAGACTGGGGTCACATCTTAGCTACCTAAGAAGACAATGGAACCATCTAGGTGTGATTAGTCTGAGCCGTCACCCCAAAGTCTTTGCAAATCTAATTTAATCCATCTGTTTTAATGGCAAGCATCCCATTACCTCATCTAAACTCTGGTATTCTCTAAAAGGGTGTTTGTCAAACTGTAGATCACGACCCACCAGAGTTAATGAAAGCAATTTAGTAAGTTGGGAACGGCATCTTTTGAAGTAGAAAGGAGCAAAAGAGAAAATGAATTTCCTCTCACATGGAAAGTATGACATGCTAGAAAGCATAAGCAAACCTGCACTCGATGTCTAAATGTCAATAAATATTTACATCTCACATGGAGAAAGCCAGTACAGCTTAGATGGGCCTTCTCTATCACAACCTGGAGCCCGCAGCGGTGAAGAGAGCGCTTGAGGGTCACACAAGGCTATGTATGGTCTAGCCCCAGAAGGGCAGCTATCATTTCTTTGCATATCCCACAGGCCAGAACCTGGTTGTGTAGACACAGTACAACATAAGGAAGGCTGCAGAGTGCAGTCCTATTATGGGCACAGTAGGAGAAATAGACAATTTTTACCATGACCCTTTATTGACACTATTTAGAGTTGTTCATTTATGAACTTCTGCAGAATAGTCTTAAATTCCTCACTCTTCCTAGAGGAGCAAGCAGCAACTTTTATTTTATGTTTTTCTGAAAAAACGGTACTTTCTATTATCATTGTTGCAAAAACCCTGATTTAGTTTGTATGCATTTGGATTTTCCCAGAGTCAATTAACTGACCATCTACTACTACTCTATCAGGCCTCAGCAGAGAATCAAAGACAGTGGAATGGCAGTTCTTCCTGATTCTTCGCCATCCTTTTCTCCCTGCCAAGTAATAATCAGGACCCTGCTGAACTACCAGAATCAAAAAAGGGTGGGTGTGTTCAGGACAGACGGACTCGCTGTCCTCTCCTCATTTCTCTAGCTGCCTGTGGTTGGAAAGCAGTACCCAAAGTCCCTGGAGAGCCACAGTGAGAGACTCATTTTTGGAAGGAAGGAAGGAAGGAAGGA